>RJWJ010016280.1:0-34633 GCA_004363605.1 Indri indri
GAATGGAGTTACAGATACGAACACAAGCAGTTTCTCAGAGAAAGCTGCTAGACATGGCCCAATTTACAGGAATGCACATTTAGAAAGAAAGCAGTGGGTACGTTTGTAGTAAAACACACCTAAGAATGGAGAAGTCTTTTCATTATAAGTGTGAATCTTTTAGGCTGAACGAAGTTAGAGATACAAACGCACACATTCTCTCAGAGAAAGCTGCTAGAAATGGGGCAATTCACAGGATTGCAAAACTTTGATAAAGAAAGCAGTTGGTGTAGTTTGTAGTCAAACACACCAAAGAAAGTAGAAGTCTTTTCATTATAAGGATGTAACTTTTAGGCCTAATGGAGTTGCAGATACAAGTGCGTGTACTCTCTCAGAGAAAGTTTCTAGACAAGGGACAATTTACCGGATTACACAACTTTAAGAAAGAAACCAGTGGGTAAAATTTTTAGTGAAATACACGTAAGAAAGGAAAAGTCTTTTCATTGTAATTAGGAAACTTTTTGGCTGAATTCAGTTATGCATACAAACGCATTCATTCTCTCAAGAAAGCTGCTAGACATAACCCAATTTACAGTATTGCACAATGCTGAGAAAGAAAGCTGTGGGTACAGTTTGTAGTCAAAGACACCTAAGAAAGCTGGAGTCTTTTATTATAAGTATGTAACTTTTAGGGCAAATGGAATAATAGATACAAACACACATATTCCCTCAGAGAAAGCTGCTGGACATGAGGCAATTTACTGGATTGCACAACTTCGAGAAAGAAAGCAGTGGGTATAGTTTGTAGTCAAATGCATGTAAGAAAGGAGAAATATTTTCATTATAAGTATGTAACTTTCAGGACAAATGGAGTTACGGATACAAACGTATACAGTCTCTCAGAAAAGTGTATAGACATTGGGCAATTTACAGGATTGCACAACTCTGAGAAACAAAGAAGTGTGTTTAGTTTGTGGTCCCACACACCTAAGAAAGGAGAAGTCATATTGTTGGAAATACGTAACTTTTAGACCGAAGGGGTTTTCATATACAAACACATACATTCTCTCAGAGAAAGCTGCTAGACATTGGACAATTACAGGATTGCAAAACTTTGAGAAAGAAAGCAGTATGTACAGTTTGTAGTCAAACACACCTTCGAAATAAGAAGTTATTTCATTGGAAGTGTGTAACTTTAGGCTGAATGGAGTTACATATACAAACACACACATTCTCTTGGAGAAAGCGGCTAGTGATTGGGCAATTTGTAGGTTTCCACAAGTTTCAGAAACAAAACAGGGTATGGAGTTTCTAGTCAAACAATCCTATTAACGGACAGTTCATTTTGTTGGAAATATGTAACTTTTAAGCTTTTAAGTTACAATTTCAAATGCGTACATGCTCTGAAAGAAAGTGGCTAGGCATTGGGCTATTTACAGGATTGCACAACTTGAGAAACAAAGCAGTGTGTATGCTTTGTGGTCAAACACACCTAAAAAAGGGAAGTCATTTCGTAGGTAGTATGTAACTTTTAGACCGAATGGAGTTACATATACAAATGCATACATTGTTTCAGAGAAAGCGGCTAGACTTTGGGAATTTAGAGGATTGCCAAACTCTGATAAACAGAGCAGTGTGTTAGTTGGTAGTCAAACACACCTAAGAAAGGAGAAGTCATATCTTTGGAAGTATATAACTTTTAGACCGAGTGGAGTTACATACACAAACACATACATTCTCTCAGCGAAGGCTGCCAGACATAGAACATTTCACAGGATCACACAACTTTGAGAAAGAAAACAGTTTGCAGATTTTCTAGTCAAATGCACCTAAGAAAGGAGAAGTAATTTCGTTGGAATTATGTCACTTTTAGGCTGAATGGAGTTACATATACAAAAGCATACATTCTCTCAGAGAGAGCTGCTAGACATTGTGCACTTTGTGTTTTCATAACTTTGAGAAAAAAACGAATGTATAGAGTTTCTAGTGAGAGACACGTAAGAGTGGACAGATCATTTCACTGGAAATACGTAACTTTAAGGCCCAAAGGAGTTACATACATAGACATTGGGAAATTTACAAGAATGCACAGCTTTGAGAAACAAAGCAGTTTACAGAGTTTCTAGTCAAACACACTTAAGAGAGGAGAGATTATTTTGTTGGAAATATGTAACTTTTGGGTGGAATGGAGTTACACATAAAATAGTATACATTCCCTCGGAGAAAGTGTCTAGACATTTGGCAATTTACAGGATTGCACAACTTTGAGAAACAGAGCAGTGTGTGTAGTTTGTGGTCAAACACACCTAAGAAAGGAGATGTCATATTGTTGGAAATATGTAACTTTTAGACCGAATGGAGTTACATATACAAATGCATACATTCTCTCAGAGAAAGCTGCTAGTCATTGGGCAATTACAGGATTTCATAACACTGAAAAAGAAAGCAGTATATATAGTTTGTAGTCAAACACACCTAAGAAAAGAGAAGTTATTTCATTGGAAGTATGTAACTTTTAAGCCGAATGGAGTTACAGATACAAATGTATACATTCTCTCAAAGGAAGGGGCTAGGGATTGGGCAATTACAGGATTGCACAACATTGACAAAGAAAGCAGTTTGTAGAGTTTGTAGTCAAACGCACCTAAGAAAGGAGAAGTAATTTTATTGGAAGTATGTTACTTTTAAGCTAAATGGAGTTACATATACAAACGCATACATTAAAGCTGCTAGACAGTGCTCATTTGTGTTTTCACAACTTTGAGAAAGAAAGGAGTGCATAGAGAGATTCTAGTCAAAGACATGCAAGAGTGGACAGATCATTTCATTGGAAATATGTAACTTGTACGCCAAATGGAGTGACATATGCAAACATATACATTCTCTGAAAGAGAGTGACTAGACATTGGGCAATTTCTAGGTTGCACAACTTTGAGAAACAAAGCAGTGTGTATAGTTTTTAGTCAAACACACCTAAGAAAGGTGAATTAATTTCATTGGAAGTATGTAACTTTTAGGCTGAATGGAGTACATATACAAATGCATGCGTTCTCTCAGAAAAAGCTTGTAGACATAGCACACTTTATAGGTTTCCACAGTTTGAGAAACAAAGCAGTGTTTCTAGTGAAACACTCCTAAGAGAGGACAGATCATTTCATTGGAAACATGTAACTTTTAGGCCGAATGCAGTTACATATACAAAAGCATACATTCTCTCAGAGAATACGACTAGACATCGGGCAATCTGCAGGATTGAATAACTTTGAGACACAAATCAGTGTGTACGGTTTGTAGTCATACACACCTAAGAAAGGAGAGGTAACTTACTTGGAAGTATGTAACTTTTAGTCCAAAAGGAATTACATATAAAACGCATACATTCTCACAGCGAAAACGTCTGGACATTCAGAAATTTACAGGATCGCACAACTTTGAGAAACAGAGCAGTGTATATAGTTTCTAGTCTACCTCATCGAAGAGAGGACAGATCATTTCATGGGAAATGTGTAACTCTTAGGCCCAAAGGAGTTACGTATACCATCGTATACATTCTCTCAGAAAAAGTGGCTGGACATTGGGCAATTTACAGGATTGCACAACTTATGAAAGAATGCAGGGTGTATAGTTTGTAGTCAAACATGCCTAAGAAAGGAGAAGTTATTTGGTTGGGAGTGTGTAACTTTTAGGCTGAATGGAGTTACAAATACAAATGCGCACATTCTCTCAGAGAAAGCTGCTAGACTGGGGAATTTATAGGTTTGCACAACTTTGAGAAACAAAGCAGTGTGTAGAATTTCTAGTCAAACACACCTAAGAGTAGAAGTCATTTCGTTGGAAGAATGTAACTTTTAGGCAGCAGGGAGTTACATATACAAAGGCCTATATTCTTTCAGAGAAAACTGCTATACATTGGGAACTTTATAGGTTTGCACAACTTTGAGAAACTAAGCAGTGTGTAGAGTTTCTAGTCAAAGATACGTAAGGAACTAGAAGTCATTTTGTTGGAATTATGTAACTTTTAGTGGAATAGAGTTACATATAGAAATGCACACATTCTCTATGAGAAAGCTGCTAGACATTGGGCACTTTACAGGTTTGCACAACTTTGAAAAACTAAGCAGTGTGTAGGGTTTCTGGTCAAGCACAACTAAGGGAGGAGAAATCATTTCAGTGGAAATATGTATCATTTAGGCCAAATGCATTTTCCTATAGAAACACATACATTCTCTCAGGAACGCAGCTAGACATTGGGCACTTTATAGGTTCGGACAACTTTGAGAAGCAGAGCAGTGTGTAGATTCTCTAGTCTAACAGACGTGAGAAAGGAGAGCGCATTTCATTGGAAGAGGGTTACCTTTAGGCCGAGTGGAGTTAGAAATACGAACTCATTCATTCTCTCAGAGAAAGCAACATGGAGAAACAAAGTAGTGTGTAGAGTTTCCAATCAAACACACCTAAGAAAGTAGATGTCATTTCTTTGGAAGAATGTAACTTTTAGGCCAAAGGGAGTTACATATAAAAACACATACATTCTCTCAGAGAAAGCTGCTATACTTTGGGAAGTTTATAGGTTTTCACTACTTTGAGAAACGAAGCAGTGTGTAGAATTTCCAGTTAAACACTCCTAAGATAGGAGAGGCATTTCACTGGAGTAGTGTAACATTTAGTCTGAGTGGAGTTACAAATACAAATGCATTCATTGTCTCAGGGAAAGCTACTATACAATGGGCACTTTATAGGTTTGCACCACTTTGAGAACCAAAGCAGTGTCTAGAGTTTCTAGTGAAACACATCTAAGAAAATAGAAGTCATTTCGTTGGAAGTGTGTATCTTTTAGGCCAAAAGTAGTTACTTATCGAAATTCATACATTATCTAAGTGAAAGCTACTAGACATTGGGCACTTTACAGCATTGCACAACTTTGAGAAACAAAGCAGTGTGCAGAATCTCTAGTCAAACATACTGAAGACAAGAGAGGTCATTTCATTGGAAGACAGTAACTTTTAGGTCTAATGGAGTCACATATAGAAATGCGTACATTCTCTCAGAGAAAGCTACTAGACATTGGGCGCTTTACAGCATTGCACAACTTTGAGAAACAAAGCAGTTTGTAGAGTTTCTTGTCTAACACACCTAAGAAAGTAGAAGTAATTTCGTTGGAAGTATGTAACTTTTAAGACGAATGGAGTTACAAATACCAACGCATACGTTCTCTCAGAGAACCCTGCTAGACATTGAGCAATTTACAGTTTTGCACTACTTTGAGAAACAAAGCAATGTGTGGAGTCTAGTCAAACACGCCTAAGAAGGGAGAAGTCATTTCGTTGGAAGAGGGTAACAGTGAGTCCGAATGCAGTTACACGCAGAAACGCATACATTCTCCCAGAGAAAGCTGCTAGAAACTGGGCACTTTATACGTTGCATAACTTTGAGAAAGCAGTGGGTAAAGTTTCTAGTCAAACACACCTAAGAAACGAGAAGTCATTTAGTTGGAAGAATGTAATTTTTAGACCGAAGGGAGTTACACAAAGAAACGCATACATTCTCTTAGAGAAATCTACTATATACATTGGGAAGTATATAGGTTTGCACTACTTTGAGCAACAAAGTAATGTGTAGAGTTTCTAGTTAGAGACACCTAAGATACTACAATTCATTTCTTTGCAAGTTGGTAACCCTTAGGTGGATTATAGTTACATATAGAAATGCACAAATTCTCTCAGAGAAGGCTGCTAGATATTGGGCACTTTATAGGTTGTCACTACTTTGAGAAACAAAGCACTGTGTAGAGTTTGTAGTCAAACATACCTAAAAAAGATAAGTCATTTAGTTGGAATTATGCAACTTTTAGGTCGAGTTGAGTTACAAATACAAATGCATACATTCTCTCAAAGAAAGCTGTAAGACATTGGGCAATTTGTAAATTTTGAAAACTTTGAGAAACAAAGTAATGTGTAGAGTTTCTCATTAAACACACCGAAGAAAGGAGAAAGCATTTCATTGGAAAAGGGTAACCTTCTGGCCGAGTAGAGTTACAGTAACAAACGCATAGATTCTCTCAGAGAAAGCTGCTACACTTTGGGCAATTTATAGGATTGCACAACTTTGAGAAACAAAGCAATGTGTAGAGTTTCCAGTCAAACACACCTAGGAAAGGAGAAGTCATTTCGTTGGAAGTATGTAAATTTTAGGCCAATCGATTTACATATACAAACGCATACATTCTGTCAGAGAAAGCTGCTAGACGTGGGCACTTTATAGGTTTCCACAACTTTGAGAAACAAAGCAGTGTATAGAGTTTCTAGTCAAACACACCTAAAAAAGTGGAAGTCATTTCGTTTAAAGAATGTAACTTTTAGGTGGAAGCGAGTTACATATGCAAACACATACATTCTCTCAGAGAAATCTTCTAGACATAGGGCACTATATAGGCTTGCACAACTTTGGGAAACAAAGCAGTGTGTAGAGTTTCCAGTTGAACAAACCTAAGAAAGGAGAAGTCATTTCATTGGAAATATGTTACTTTTAGGCCAAATGGAGTTACATATCCAAACGTATAGATTCTCTTAGAGAAAGCTGCTACACTTTGGGCAATTTATAGGTTTGCGCTACTTTGAGAAACAAAGCAGTGTGTAGAGTTTCTAGTCAAACACACCTAAGAAAGTAGAAGTCATTTCATTTTAAGTATGTAACTTTTAGTTCAAATGGAGTTACATATACAAAGGCATAAATTCTCTCGGAGAAAGCTTCTAGATATTGGTTAGTTTGTAAGTTTCCACAACTTGGAGAAACAAAGCAGTGTATAGAGTTCCTCATCAAACACACCTAAGGTAGCAGAAATCATTTCATTGGATGAATGTAACTTTTGGGCAGAATGGAGTTACATAAGGAAACACATACAATCTCTAAGAGAAAGCTGCTAATCCTTGGGGACTTTATAGGTTTGCCTACTTTGAGAAGCAAAGCAGTGTGTATATTTTCTAGTCAAAGACACCTTAGATACTACAAGTGATTTCATTGTATAGGGAAAATTTTAGGTGGAATAGTTACATATAGAAATGCATACATTCAGAGAAAGCTGCTAGACATTGGGCACTTTATAGGTTGGCACAACTTTGAGAAACAATGCAGTGTGTAGAGTTTCTATTCAAACACACCTAAGGGAGGAGAAATCATTTCATTGGAAGTATGTATCATTTAGGCCGAATTCAGTTTCCTATACAAACGCATATATTCTCTCAGAGAAAGCAGCTAGACATTGGTAACTTTATAGGTTTGCACAACTTTGAGAAACAAAGCAGTATGTAGCATCTCTAGTCAAACACACCTGAAAAAGGAGAAGGCCTTTCTTTGGAAGAGGGTTATCTTTAGGCCGAGTGGAGCTGAAATGCAAACGCATACATTCTCTCAGCGAAAGCTGCTATACATTGGGAACTTTATATGTTTGTAAAACTTTGACAACCAATGCAATGTCTAGAGTTTCTAGTCAAACGTACCTCAGAAAAAAGAAGTCATTTAGTCTGAAGAATGTATCTTTTAGGCCGAAAGTAGTTACATATAGAAACGCATACATTCTCTCAGAGAAACCTGCTAGACATTGGGCACTTTATAGGTTTGCACTACTTTGAGAAACAAAACAGAGTGTAGAGCTTCTACTCAAACACACCTAAGAAAGGAGAAGTAATTTCATTGGAAGAATGTAACTTTTAGGCTGAAGTGAGTTACATATAGAAACGCATACATTATCTCAAAGAAAGCTGCTGTACATTAGGCGCTTTACAGGTTTGCACCATTTTGAGAAACAAAGAAGTGTGTAGAATTTCTAGTGAACACACACCTAATAGGGGAGAGATCATTTCCTTGGAAGAAGGTAACTTTTAGTGGAATCGAATCAGATATAGAAACGCATACATTCTTTCTGAGAAAGCAGCCACGCATTGAGCATTACACAGGTTACCATAAGTTTGAGAAACAAAGCAGCATTTATGTTTTCTTGTGAAACTCATGTAAGAAACAAGTAGTTATTTAGCGGGAGAATTAATTTCAGTTGGCTGGCAATTACATATAGAAACAGGAACATTCTCTAAGAGAAAGCGGATTACCCTGGGCACTTTATAGGTTTGCATAACTTCACAAAACTAAGCAGTGTTAAGATTTTCTTGTGAAATGCACTTAACAAACAAGTAGTTACCTCGCAGGAAGTAGTTAATTTTAGCCGGCTAGCAATTACATTTGGAAAAACATACTTTCTCTCAGAGAAAGCAGCCAGACATTGGACATTATATAGATTAGTATAACTTTGAGAAACAAAGCTGTGTGTAGAGTTTCCTGTCAAACACTCTTAAGAAAGGAGAAGTCTTTTCGTTGGAAGAGGATAACTTTAAGGTGCAATGTAGTGACATGTGGAAACGCACACATTCTCTCAGAGAAAGCACCACACATCTGGCACTACATAGATTACCATAACTCTGAGAAACAAAGCAGAATTTAGATTTTCTTGTGAAACACACCTAAGAAACAGGTAGTTATTTCGCAGGAAGTAGTTAATTTTAGTCGGCTAGCAATTACATATGGAAAAGCATACATTCTCTCAGAGAATGCAGCCAGGCATTGGGCAATATATAGGTTAGCATAACTTTGAGAAACAAAGCAGTGTTTAGATTTTCTTGTGAAACGCACCTAAGAAACAAGTGGCTATTTCGCAGGAAGAAGTTAATTTCAGTTGGCTCACAATTACCTGTGGAAATGAATAAATTCTGTCAGAGAAAGCTTATAGACCTTGGGCACTTTGTAGGTTTGCATAACTTTGAGACACGAAGCAGTGTGTAGAGTTTCCTGTCAAACACGCCTAAGAAATGAGAAGTGATTTCCTTAGAATACGGTAACCTTTAGATGGAATGGAGTTACGTATGCCAACGCGTACATACTGTCAGAGAAAGCTGATTACCCTGGGCACATTTTAGGTTTGCATAACTTTGAGAAACAAAGCGGTGTTTAGATTTTCTTGTGAAATGCATCTAAGAAACAAGTAGTTATTTTGCAGGAAGGAGTTAATTTTAGTCGGCTAGCAATTACATATGGAAACGCATGCATTCTCTCAGAGAAAGCAGCCAGGCGTTGTTCACTATATAGGTTGTCATAACTTGGAGAAACAAAGCAGTGTTTAGATTTTCTTGTGATACACACCTACGAAACAGGTAGTTATTTTGCAGTAAGAAATTAATTTTATTCAGCTAGCAATTACAGAGGGAAACTCATACATTCTCTCAGGGAAAGCTAATGCACCTTCGACACTTTATACTTTTGCATAACTTCGAGAAACAAACCAGTGTGCAGCCTTTCCTGTCAAGCACGCCTAAGAGAGGAAAAGTCATTTCGATGGAAGAGCATAACTTTAAGGTGGAATGTAGTTACCTATGGAAACGAATACATTCTGTCAGAGAAAGCAGCCAGGCATTGGGCACTATATAGGTTAGCATAACTTTGAGAAACAAAGCAGCGTTTAGATTTTCTTGTGAAATGCACCTAAGAAACAAGTAGTTATTTCGCAGGAAGAAGTTAATTTTAGTCGGTTAGCAATTACATAAGGAAAACCATACATTGTCTCAGAGAAATCTGCTAGACATTGGGCAGTTTATAGGTTTGCGCAACATTGAGAAACAAAGCATTGTGTAGAGTTTCTATTCAAACACACTTAAGAAAGGAGAAGTGATTTCATTGGAAACACGTAACTTTCAGGCCGAATGCAGTTACATATAGAAACGCAAACATTCTCTCAGAGAAAGCTGCTATACATTGGGCGCCACATTGGTTTGTACAACTTTGAGAAACAAAGCAGTGTACAGAGTTTCTAGTCAAAGACACCTAAGAAACTAGAAGTCATTTCATTGGAAGTATGTAACTTTTAGGCCAAATGAAGTTAAATATATAAATGCATACATGCCCTCAGAGAAATCTGCTAGACATTGGGCAATTTATAAATTTGCACAACTTTGAAGTACAAAGCATCATTTAGAGTTTCTAGTCAAACATACCTAAGAATGCAGAAGTCATTTCATTGGAAGGATGTAACTTTTAAGATGAAGGGAGTTACTAACGGGAACGCATACACTCTCTAAGAGAAAGTTGGTATACACTATGCACTTTACAGGTTTGCACACCTTTCTGAAACAAGGAAGTGTTCAGAGTTTCTAGTGAAATACACCTAAGGGAGGAGAGATCATTTTGTTGGAAGACGATGACTTTTAGGTGGAATGGAGTCACATGCAGAAACGCATTCATTCTCTCAGAGAAAGCTGCTAGACATTGGGCAATTTTAGGTTTGCACAACTTCGACAAAGGAGTGTGTAGAGTTTCTGGTCATAGACACCTAAGAAACTATAAGTCATTTCGTTGGAGGAGGGTACCTTTTAGGTGGAATAGAGTTACATATAGAAACACACACATTTTCTCAGAGAAAGCTGCTAGACATTGGGCACTTTATAGGTTTGCACAACTTTAAGAAACAAAGGAGTGTGTAGAGTTTCTAGTCAACACACCTAAGAAAGTAGAAGTCATTTAGTTGGAAGGGGGTAACTTTTAGGCTGAATGGAGTTACATATAAAAGCATACATTCTCTCAAAGAAAGTTGCTAAACATTAGGCACTTTATACCTTTGCACAACCTTGAGATCAAAGTAGTGTGTGGAGTTTCTAGTCAAACACACCTAAGAAAGGAGAAATCATTTCGTTTTAAGTATGTAACTTTCAGGCTGAATCGAGTTACATATACAAAGGCATACATTCTCTCAGAGAAAGCTGCTAGACTTTGGGCAATTTATACGTTTGCACAACTTTGAGAACAAAGTGGTGTGTAGAGTTTCCAGTTAAACACACGTAAGAAAGGAGAAATCATTTCTTTGGAAAAATGTAACTTTTAGGCCAAATGGAGTTACATATAGAAACACATGCATTCTCTCAGAGAAAGCTGCTATACATTGGGCACTTTATAGGTTTTCACAATTTAGAGAAACAAAGCAGTGTGTAGAATTTCTAATCAAAGACACCTAAGGAACTAGAAGTCATTTGGTTGAAAGTAGGTAATTTTTAGTTGAACAGAGTTACATATAGAAATGCACACGTTCTCTCAGAGAAAGTTTCAATACATTGTTCACTTTATATGTTTCCACAACTTTGAGAAACAAAGCAATGTGTCGAGTTTCTAGTAAAACACAGCTAAGAGAGGAAAGATTATTTCGTTGCAAGATGGTAACTTTTCGGTAGAATGGGGTCAAATATAGAGATGCATACATTCTCTCACAGAAAGCTGCTAGACATTGGGCAATTTATAGGTTTGTACAACTTTGAGAAACAAAGCAGTGTATACAGTTTCTAGTCAAACACACCTAAGGGTGGAGAAATCATTTCATTGGAACAATGTACCTTTTAGGCTGAATGGAGCTATGTATAGAAACTCATACATTCAGAGATAGCTGCTAGACATTGGGCAATTTATAGGTTTGCACAACATGAGAAACAAAGCAATGCGTAGAGTTTCTATTCAAACACACCTAAGAAAGGAGAAGTAATTTTGTTGGAATCATGTAACTTTTAGGCCAAATGGACTTACATATAGAAACGCATGCAGTCTCTCAGAGAAAGCTGCTATAGATTGGGCACTTCATTGGTTTGCACAACTTTGAGAAACAAAACAGCACTTAGATTTTCTTCTGAAAGGCACCTAATAAACAAGTAGTTATTTTGCAAGAAGAAGTTAATTTTAGTCACCTAGCCATTACATATGGAAATGCCTACATTGTCTCAGAGAAAGATGATAGACATTGGACATTTTATAGGTTTTCATAACTTTGAGAAACAAAGCAGTGTTTAGATTTTCTTGGGAAATGCACCTAAGAAATAAGTAGTTACTTCACAGGAAGAAGTTAATTTCAGTCGGCTAGCAATTACATATGGAAACGCATACATTCTGTCAGAGAAAGCTGATAAACCTTGGGCACTTTATAGGTTAGCATAACTTTGAGAAACAAAGCAGTGTGTACAGTTTCCTGTCAAGCACACCTAGGAATGGAGAGTCATTTCATTGGAAGACCATAACTTTAAGTGGAATGTAGTTACATGTGGAAACACATACATTATCTCAGAGAAAGAAGCCAGGCATTGGGGACTATATAGGTTAGAATAACTTGGAGAAACAAAGCAGTGTTTTCTTGTGAAACACACCTAAGAAACAGGTAGTTATTTTGCAAGAAGTTAATTTTAGTTGGCTAGCAATTACATAAGGAAACATGTGCGTTCTCTCAGAGAAAGCTGATAGTCTTTGGGCACTTTGTATTTTTGCATAACTTTGAGAAACAAGGCAGTGTGTAGAGTTTCCTGTCAAACACATCTAAGAAAGGAGATGTTATTTCATTAGAATAGGGTAGCATTTAGGTGGAATGGAGTTACCTATGCCAATGCATACATTCTCTGAGAGAAAGCTGATTATTCTGTGCACTTTGTATTTTTGCATAACTTTGAGAAACAAAGCAATGTGTAGAGTTTCCTGTTAAAACACATAAGAAAGGAGAAGTCATTTCGTGGGAAGAGCATAACTTCAGATGAAATGCAGTAACATATGGAAAAGCATACATTCTCTCAGAGATAGCAGCCAGGCATTGGGCACTATATAGGTTAGCATAATCTTGAGAAAAAAAGCAGAGTTTAGATTTTCTTGGGAAACACACCTAAGAAACAAGTAGTTTTTTCGCAGGAAAAAGTTAATTTTAATCGGCTAGCATTTACATATGGAAATGTGTACATTCTCTCAGAGAAAGCTGATAGACATCGGGCATTTTATAGGTTTTCATAACATTGAAAAACAAAGCAGTGTGTAGAGTTTCCTGTGAAACACACCTAAGAATGGAGAAGCTGTCTCATTAGAATAGGGTAACACTTAGGTGGAATGGATTTACCTATGCCGACACATACATTCTCTCAGAGAAAGCTGATAGACCTTGGGCACTTTATAGTTTTGGATAATTTTGAGAAACAAAGCAGTGTGTAGAGTTTCCTGTCAAAAACACCTAAGAAAGGACAAGTCATTTTGTGGGAAGAGCATAACTTTAAGGGGGAATGCAGTAGCATATGGAAACACATATATTCTCTCAGACAGAGCAGCCAGGCATTGGGCACTATATAGGTTAGCATAACATTGAGAAACAATCAGTGTTCAGATGTTCTTGTGAAATGCACCTAAGAAACAAGTAGTTATTTTGCAGGAAGAAGTTAATTCTAGTTGGCTAGCAATTACATATGGAAACGCATACACTCTTTTCCCAGGACAACAATGAACATTCCACCCACCATTTAGCATATCGAAAGGTGTAGACATAAAAGTAGAAGTGTAGTTAAGACCCCAGTGTCTTCTCCACTTGCTGAGATGGTCCTATTTCCCCTGAGGAAACGTCTTTTGGCTTTCTATTTCTGTGCTAAGTGTCTGTCATCTCATCACCGTTGCACCAGCTCAGTTTGTGTTTCTTCCCTGCCAGGAGCCAAAGAACCAGGGCAACACCCCTCAAGAAACCAACCCTGACATTACTTTAGCCATTTTAATAGTTGCAGTAGAATCTTACTGTAGTTTTACTTTGTTTTTTTAATGGATAATATTGAGCATCATTTCATATATTTATGTGCTATCGATATGTATTGACTGAAGTACCTGCTTAAATGCTTTGTCCTTATAGTATTTTATTTGTTTTCCTATTAAGTGTTGAGCATTGTTTATGTATTCTACATACATGCTCTTTATCATATACATGATTTGAAAATATTTTCTTCCAGTCTGTGACTTGCTTTTCATTATCTTAAGAGCAGAAATTATAAATTATTCAATTATGATAAATCTGATTTATGATTTTGCCTCATAAACTCTAGGAACCAATAAATCCCTCATCATTGCTGTGCATCTATCTGTATGTTGTGGCACACCAGCAATGCTCTGGCACATAGCTTACAACTCTGCCACAACCTTTATTTCTGCTTTCATAGAGAGCCTCAAGTTCAACCAGAAATGAGAGATTGGGATCTTCTTTCTGCGTTTCTGGGTGTGTAAACATCCCTGGGCATGTGCAACAGTCTTATGCTTGGGTGTGGCCTAGATTTCCAGGAATATGTCGGAGCTTTGCAAAACCCTTAACAGCTCATTCCCTAGGCTTTATTTTTACATTTTTTGGTTAGCTTTTAAAAAAAATATTGCCACAAGTATCATCACTGCCACAGACATCTCCAAATATTAAGCAATTGCTGCTTATTGTTTTTGACAAATGCCTTTAGAGGTAAGGCTGTTTGCCTTGACTGAGCTTTGATTTAGGTCAAATAAAAACAAACCATATGCGGGGAGTTTCCTGATAACTGCCAGAGGGGTCAAATAATGACAATTCTATGAAAATAATGATTTTGGAGAGCTCCAGACTTGTTTTGCCACCTCCAGTGGCTGCTAGGCTGCTGCTTTTCACCATGATTCAGGAGCCACTGGTTCTCAATTTCTCTGCAAGCTGTGAAGAGAGCAATGGAAATAGAGTGAGTCAAATAGTCTTACCGAGATTCAGAAGTTTGTTTTAATAAAATGCTTCTTGGATTGTTGCAGGCCTTTGATTATTTCCAGAGTTTCGAAAAAGTTGATTTTGACAATTTTATTTCCCAATGTTTTCATTGTTTTTATAGAGAGGCAACATTTTGGAAATTTGCACTTTAGCAATCCTCCTCATGTCCACACATGACTTCTTGTTTCATGTTCTCCAAAAGCTCCTTTGGTGGTTTAGCTTTTTCTAACTTTACACACATGAAGCCCATCATAGCTCAATCTCTAGAGGTACATGTCTTGGCCTTAACAGAAAGCTATTTAATGCTTTAGCAAGCAGATTTTTTTTTTTTACTTTGTGAACTCTCACATGTTTAACATGCAGCCTCTGAGGATCTTCAGACCTATGTCATGCAGTGTCACATCATGCCTAACTTTGACTAATGGGATTTCTCTTGGTAGGTGGTCTATGGTTCAAAAAACTTGGATGGGGGCAATATTAGATACTTCAAAACAAGGATATGTCTGTATGCCAACATGCTGCACCTCTCCTTGCAATGTGAATAAAAGAGCAAGAACTGGATCTCCTGTTTATGAGCATCTCACACAAGTAAGAAGTAATGTAGAAATAATAATTTAATGGCAATATTTAAATAAATACAGTACTTGGAAAAATACTGCATGGTCTTGAAATTTTGGTGAAGGATGGTATTTCTGGTTAGCTATTGCTGCATTAAAAAAACTGCTCAGCAATTTATTAGCATAAAAAAATTTATATTCTCTCTCCTCATTCTGTGGGTTAACTGAGTTTAAGTTGGGGGTTCTTAATCATGTTTAAGTGTAATTCCTGTCAGATTTTTGCTGAAGCCGTAGCCATCTAAAGGCTTAACTGGGCTAGACATCCATGATGGCTCAATTACATGGCTGTCAGCTGATGTGGTTCATAAATTGTGGCCTTCAGTGACCTAATCATATGGCCTGGTCTTTTCAGTGTGTGAAAGCTTGGTTCCAGGACAGAACCAAGAGACCAAAGCTGCAAAAGAGACCCAGACAGAAGCTTTAAGCCTTCATACGATCTCCTGTTCTTTCTATTATTCAATCCAGAAACACAGACATTACACTTTAAAAGGCCACCCTTGAGTGATTCTGTTTAAAAGAGAAACAAAACAGCACCACCTCCTTTGTAAAAACTCTCTGATGACTTGCATTTCAGTCAGAGTAAATTGCAAATTTCTTACTATGGTGTAAGATCGTAGACTTTTACATCTTACTATATACATTATATATTTATGGTGCTGTATGTTGTTTACTGAAATACAGGACTCTGGATGCACATCAGATTTGGGGAGGGTGGGGTTAGAGAGAATTCACAAGTTCAGTTTGTTTAACCGTGCAAGTAGGATGAGAGTATAATGTGAAGATAGAAAATGAAGATGCTACTATACTTTATTCATATTTGTTGGTCTACTTTTGTTTGAGCAACACATATGCTAGGATGAGAATTTTTTTGTTGTTAAAGAGTAGAAGGATGCTAATATAGTACAAGGATTGAAATTTGTAAGCAGGGCATTTTAGACAATATAATACAACATTTTACACAAAAACTGTTATAAATCAATAAGTGTGAAAAAGTGGCTCTGAAACCATTCAGTAATAGATTTCAGAAATGTCTCTGGAAGAGTACATGGAATGATTTGTCCAACTACAGACTAATTCCATGACTTAAGTTTAGATTAGACTCTCATCGATTTGCTTTCTTACTCATTATCAGTTTTTCTCTCAAACTCCCAAAAAGTGAAGGGAGTTACAGTGATGGTCGCCAACAGATTTGTTCAGTGTAGCCCATCCTTCACCACTGACTACAGATGATGCTGGAAATCTAAGGTGGCTGTGTATGAAGAGGTTGCTCACTTTCCACAGCAGTGACGACTTTGATTAGGTGGATATTCTAATTTAGTGAGCAGAGCAAGGAATTAGTGTGGGAGACTTAATTTTTAATTTTTGCTCTTCATATATGCTATTTATCCAGTGTCTTTTCATTTCTCTCTGTAGCTCTGTCTCTAAATAGAAACAAATGGGCTTCGGAGTAATTACTCATAAAATAATCACAATAATGTTGCCATGTTGCCATGAATTGAGGAAATACTTTAAGTATTTGTATGTTTTATTGTTTTTCACAATAACCATATGAAGTGGAAACTGTTTTTGGTATGTTGAAGACAAAGATATAGAAATAAAACACCATTAACAAATCCTTTGTTGAAATTTATACAGGTAGAAAATTAGGAGTTAAGATTTGAGCCCAGGCTAACTGACTCTAAAAACATTTACATTTAACCACTACCCTGAACTGCTGTACTTCATCATATACTGAGACATACATTAGAGATGGCCAGAAAACAGTATAAATGCCGTATATAAATTGGAAAAATTTTATTATTCATTATTATTTATTGTTTTCATTATTATTTATTATGTAAATTGGAAAATTTATAATTATTATAAATAATGATTTATATTATAAATATAAATAATAATTTATAATTATTATAAATTAGGAAAATATTGATGTTTTAATATTGAAATATTAAAAATATATTAAAATAATAAAATTAAAATATTAAAATAATAAAATATTAAAAATATAAAAAATTAAAAAGTCTTAATATCTCAAATTGCTTGTCCCTGAACTCCCATCCCAGCACTTTGGGGCTAAGATAATCTTCCTAATGCTAATACTAGTTAGTATTGGAGATGCGTTGCCATGGCAACTGCCCTCTTTATTAACTCTTACACAGCTAGATTCAAATATTACTGCATTTTTGTAATATGCTTATTGTTGTAGTTTTGAGTAAATGGTTTTAGGTTTAAAATCTACTTCACAGCTTATTAACAATAAGACCATAGGCAAGTTTCATAACCTTTCAAATTTATAAAACAGGGATAATAACAATTCCTTCAGTTATTTTGAAGATTTAATGATAATTATAATAGAAACACAATGACAGTATAAGACCAAAATCTCTCATTTCAACTTGTAAAGTTTCATTAATCAGATGAAAAATACCTATGGAAGTCAAGACCATTTAATTCCTTTGAGGAACATTGCCAAATACACTAAAAATAAATAAATGAAAAATTAAATTTGAATAAATTACTTTTACTATTAAATAAGTTAAATATTTGGTCTAAATTTAATTTCTGTTCATAATATAGTTTATAATCAGGCTTCCTAGTAGTAACAATTAATTTTTAAATGTATGTAGTGAAAAACTCATAATAGGTAAACTTATATATTTAATTATTTTTTGAATTGGGCAAATAATGTTTTAATGAATGTTAGTAGTGGAACATAGCAGTTCAACTCAAAAATAACAGCATTCCATAAGCACAAAAATTAAAAACTGACGAATTAAATTGTTAACCTTTAAAAGAATAGACTTATATATACCAAAGATAGAGCCATTATATAGTATTTTACAATGAAATCCAACCATAACATACTGACAATTACCGTCCAATAAACTAAATATATCTTTTAAATGAAAATTTTAGTGCAATAGAGTTAAATGTTTAAGACTGATTCAGTGACTACAAATAGACCTAGAAAACAAAAAAGAAACACAATATCCTAGTAAAAGCATTATGCTACATGTAGCAATATGCAGGCATCATATCAACGAAGTTCACTCAACGTTCTCATATACCAGCTAAACAGTTAAAAGATCTTAGGAATTATTCTGTGTACACAAAAATTCAGACTATAATATTTGTAATTCTGTAGTATATGGCCAAGATATCTTTATCAGGGTAGCACATTACAAAATAACTATTATAATTTAAATTTTGGACAATATTTTTCTACTATAGATAATACAAAATACCAATTTGAAAGGCAGAAATCAATAATACAGTATTCTAATTCGTTTTGTCTTAACTTTATTAGAGTTTTAAAAATTGATTGGCAAAGTAATTTTTGTTGATTTTTTAAAATTTAAATTTTCCATTTTTATCACTCTGTATCTTTTTTATATACTTTATACATTTTTCTTATAAATGATTTCTTATTCTTATGAAACGATGACCTCTGAACACTAATTTAAATATGTTTTCTTTAGAAAAACAAAATTATGTATATGTTATATATGTTTTATTCATCAACATATTTATTTTAAGCCTTCATAAAAGTTTTTGTATTTATCAAGTGAGGGCTTTTTGTGAAATGTGTTATTTAATTAAGTGGTTTGTTTTCTTCATATTTGTAAATCTCTTATAATTAACATTCAAGTGTAGTTATACAATTGCCACCAAATTTAACACTAAGTCCTTCAGGACACAGTAATATGATAAATCTCGATTTCAATGACCTGTGAATATCTTTTCCCATGAAATGATTATCTGGAGTTTCAAGAAGTCTAGTACTTGAGACACGTTATGTAGATTACCAGAAAGGGAACCAGAAGATCTTTAATCATGGGTTGCAGAACATCAAACTTGAAGTAAAAAAACAAAAGAAAAAAAAAGCTCAACTATTTTCTGCATTAAAAAGTGCAAGCAAATTTTTACCTCAAGAAGATCACTTAAAACGAACTTTTAGATCCAGTATTGATTAAACAGAAAATATTTATTTTTATAGCAGAAAACATATTTTTATGGCAAATTCTAACCAGATTAGAATGATAGAAATTCTCTAGTTTATGATTGTTTGATTTTCAATCTTGCAGAGCTGTCAGCAGAAATACATAAATCTTATTTTTACTTTTACATGTCTCTAAAAAGGTGCTTTGACCAACTCTTATTAGTTATTACTTTTTTCCCCCAAAAAATCTTTCATAAATAATCAGTTTCTAAGCATGCCTCTTTTTGCTGAAATATAATAAAGGATACCTCTTTCAACAAAATTCATTGAGTTTGTATAATGTTATAGCTACAACTTCGTTTGGTACAAACTTGCTATATATAAAGTAAACCGATGACATTTTTCTTCATTTTTTCTTTCTTTTCTTAAAATGCAAATCACTCGTTAAATACATTTACAAAGCGCAAGTTTGTAAAAAGTGAAAAGTCACATTTAAGAATAAATATCTATTTTAAGTTTTGAGATTCTTACATTTTAAAGATGTTTCCTTAAAGTGGGATTTCATAAGTATCACAGAATATTTATTATACAGTTGTTACTGGCCTACAAGTGGAGGTTTTTGCAAGTTCTTGGTGTTTGTTAGGAAAAGAATTTCAGCCAAGCAAGCAACAGCTTTTATTGGAAGTGAAAGTATACTGTCAGAGTAGCAGGCTCAAAAGAGAGCAGCTACACTGGGAGGAAGTGTTTAGGATCTTTTCTAGTCTTGATAATTGAGGGGAGGAATATTTAAGGCCAAGAGCTTGGCTTTTACTAAGAATTTGGATCATGATTCCCAGAACTGCGCTCCCTCCCATTTTCATACTTCATATGGTTGTCTTGGAGCTGTCATGGCGATTTGAAGGGTGGAGAAATTTTAAAACTACAATGTAAATGATATTGTAATTAGCCAAAGTTCATGTAAGGTGGTAAAGATAACTGACAAGCCGGTCAAAGTCAGTTCTCACCTGCAGTTATCAGCCCTTCTAGTTCACTTGCGCTTAAGAGTTGTATTTTTTTTGTTTTGTTTTGTTTAACACCTGTACCCAATCTTCAAGCCCCTGCAGCTGGTTTCAGCTCTGTCGTTTAGTCTCTTACCCTTAACATAGGGGCTTCTATTATTTTTAATGTGTTCTCTCTTAGCAGCCCCAATCAGAAGAATGACAAAGAGATTACGTTGTAACTGAGTAATTAGAAGTACTTTTACTTTCTTGATTTTTTTTATAAGCCTATCCGCAATGTGAATGCCAGTCAACTGATTGTTGAAGTTATATGGTAAAATGAGGATATCTGCTTTGTAGCCAGAACCAAGCTGGTTAAATGGAAAATTTACAACCCATCTATGACAAACACAGTTTCTGAAGCTTACCAGATATAGCTGTTTGTACCTTTTGTGAAGACAGTTTGCTTTAGCAATAATCCATAATAAAATTAACTTTTATTGGGTACTTACAATGCATCAAGTATTCATAAGAAATCATATACAAATTTATATATCATTTATAACAACCCACAAAGTAGGTCTTACCTACGACATTTAACAGAATAAAAAACAATGACAAAACAAAAACTCTTAAGCTCTGAAAGTTCTTACGTGTCTGGCAAATAATTACATAGACAAAGTGGCTAATTAAGAACCAGAGGCAGGATTTGAATTCCATAGCGAAATCTCAAGGATATTCCCAAGTAGATAAATGTTTCTGTTAGCATATATTATTCTTTAAATGAATAGTATCATGTGATCTAACATATAGGATCTTGGTGTCCCAGAGATGAGAAGAGAAAAAATAAGGCAAAATAATTTGAAGAAAAATTATCATAAATTTTCCAAATTTGATTTAAAACAAGCTGCAAATTTGAGTACCACAGAAAAACTCAAATGGAACAATTTTAAAAAGAAACCACATGCAGCTATTTTAGAGACAAATTGCTGAAAACCAAAGATAAAGACAATAGAGTATTTTTAACACATCTGAAGAAAAGAAGTGACACTAGTAAGAGTGATACCTGACTTTCATCAGAAACAACAGAGGCCTATTATTAAATATCTTTTCTCACATTCCTATAATCTTCATTCATTAGGATAAATTACTCATGCAATTCTTGGTATTATTTTTTAAATTTAATAGTATGGGAGCAGGAAACTAGATCTCATTTAATGTTAGAGTTTATGAAACAGCAGTAATCTAGGATCTCATAATTGACTTACCTAAACATAAAGCCTTCTAGTCTTAGCATCATTTTCTCCTTTTCACTGCTCTGAATAGTTTATCATATAATTATAAATGACATTGAACCTAGACACTGGGACTATCATCTAAAATTGCAAATATGAAAATGCTTACATTATCTGGAAGGACACATGTCTGTCATGGTAATGTAGATATTTTTCCAGGAGTTCATTATGACTATTTATAAAATTAGCCAATTATTTACAGGAAAGTCACAGAGCACATGGATATATTGGGATGACATTCACAAAAGTATGCACTCAATAGATGAGGTTTATATTGTTCTCAAAAGGCTTAGGGAGGTAGAGTGGTGCACTGATAGAGATAGGCTGGATGTCAAGATACCTGAGGGAATAGTAGGGATTGTGGTAAAAGAACATTCCAAGGACCATTGTTGTCTATCCTAAAATGTCACTTGATGGCTGCCAGAACTGTCCCTTAGACATCACAATTCATCCTGTCAACATTAAGGGTAAAAACAAAATGAAACAAAATATGTATCCCCTTACAGCTTTAGCAACCTTTCTAGAGGAGGGTGAAAAATAAATTAAGATGTTTCAAAAACTATAGCAAAACATGCACAAGTATCCAAGTATCTCCTTTATTAAATCAGTTTTCTTGTTGCTTTGCCATTCCCATTTCCTCTCTTGCTGTCCAAACCACCTCAGTGCAGGAAATGAAGGCAACGTAAAGGAGGGTTGGAAAGAGTAGAGAAAAGATAGGGTATCTAATGAGGCAGAGGGTTTATAAATCATACTCTTGAAGCATTTGTCTGTTGCAACAATTCTATGCATTCTAAATCAGTTTCTGGTCACTCATAACATTCCACTAAGCTGTCTGTCTGCATCTTATTTAATTAGGGAAAAATACACTGTATTTTCAGAAAAATAGATGTCCACAGAGTGCTGACACATAGTCACTTTATCACTGTAAACCTTAAGCTGTCTCCTAGACAGCCAGAGATCATAAAGAGGGTCTCACTGGCATTGCTGTCACTGTCACAGTAAGGGACCTCTTTCCAGCTGTGGCAATAGCTCTTTTTTCCTAACTGTCTTTCTTGTTCAAAGCTTGTATTATCTTTTAGAAAGATCTTTCACAAGCAATAATGCTCTTTCATTTAATGGGATTATTTACACACAACAGGATCTCCTAGTTTGTAAATAGCATGTTTGGTATCAGGAAGGCCAAAGTCTTACCTAAGAGAAAGAAAAGAGAGTCTGTGCCATGGTGAAACTAAACAATATTTCTGCCTAGAGCTTTGTAGTCAGTAACTCTGCAGTCCACCCCTCAACTTTGATTGAATACTCTTTTACCTGGGTAGTCCTGACCTTGAGTTGGTTTCCAGTGCTATGAACACAGATCCATTTCCTTTACAGTTGCTTTTTATAGAGCTTAAAATCATCTGGAGACTAAATAGTCAAATTTTTAACAGCCTGATCCTTATAACTCTCCTGAGCAACACATATTATGGTCTTTCTCAGCAGAACATTTTTATTGTTTTTGCTCTAGTAAAGTCTGTGGTTGCAATAATGTAAATATACTCAAATTATGTAAAGAATATGTTTGTTTGAAAATGGATGACGAGAACAGGCAATATGTATACCATGGAGTGCTACTCAGCCACAAAAGACAATGGTGATCTAGCACCTCTTGTATTATCCTGGATGGAACTGGAGCCCATTCTACTAAGTGCAGTATCACAAGAATGGAAAAACAAGCACCACATGTACTCACCATCAGATTGGTACTAATTGATCAACACTTATGTGCGCATATGATAGTAAAATTAATCTGATGTTGGGCAGGTGGAAGGGGGAAGAGGGGATAGGTATATTCATACCTAATGGGTGCGGTGCACAGCGTCTAGGAGATGGATATGCTTAAAGCTCAGACTTGTGTGGGGCAAAAGCAATATATGTAACCTAAACATTTGTATCACTGTAATATCCTAAAAACTGGGAAGCTATTGTGATCCAAAGCAGATGTGAGTTTGCATAGCCTCAGATAATTAAAAGGACTCCCAGACTCTCAGAACATGTTCCCATAAGGCTTTAACAAAAATAAAGGATATGGTTAAACAAGGCAGAGAAAGGACAGGTGCTATGCTTGATAGCATACCCTCCAAAAGTTACGTTGAAACTTAATTCCCAATGCAACGATATTAAGAAATATAGCCTTTGGAGATGATTAAGTCATCTCCCAAAATCTTGGAATTACTCTCTTATAAAGGGGCTCAAGGTTGAAGGGAGCACTCTCTTGACATTCCATCTTCCATCATGTGAGGACACAGCATTCCTCCTCTCCAGAGCATGCAGCAACAAGGTGCTGCCTTGGAAGCAGGGAGAAGCCCTTACCGGACGCCAATCCTACTGACACTTTGATCTGGGACTTCCCAGCCTTCACAACTGTGACAAGTAAATTTTTGTTCTTCATAAATTACCCAGTCTCAGGTATTTTGTTATAGCAGCACAAATGTACTAAGACAATAGGCAACCATCAGAGGCCTGAGAGCCTTCCAGGAGAGGCTCCCTAGGATCTTATTCACATGAGATACACTTTGTCTTTGGTGTGTGAAACAGCAAGTTATGTGCAGGGTATTTTGGTTTCAGGGGAGGGCAGGCAAAAGTTTTCCAGCAGGATCTTCTGTCCCCTGCTGGTCACATATCTAAGTCAGGTTACGTAACTAGTTAAATGAGCTATAAGCCGTCACTCTATACATCACTAAAAAATGTAGATAGCTGGTTCTGAGTATCTTTAGAAGATTTTTGAACTTTAAATACCACAATAAAAACCACTAGCTTAGTCCTTCTTGCCCTTACTGTGGAAAAAAGTGAGTTCCAGTCTTTGGGACATACCCACAGACAAATATAGAGCCACTCAGGCCCACCTGTAAAATAACATTATCTTACACACAACTTCTTTTTTGTTTGTCTCACTCTAGAGTACTAGTGTTTATTTCATCATTTTATCTTTAAATATTCTTTTTCTTAGCAGTCTCTGCTTGGCCATGGCCCAGTAATGTCACCAGCCCTAACTAAATGACTTTTCTGCTTTAGTGGCCATTGTGAAGACAGGCTTCCTCTTAGAATTCCCATGTGAGGGAAGTTTATTATTTGCTGACCAGTAACTTGATTGTTTCCAGTTGAGTTAGGGATCCATTGACAATCCAGTCAGCCGTTAGTGAATGGATCTGGATCCCATAGCACAAACATAGTCCAGAGAAAAATTTTTGAATGTGCAGGCTATTCCAATTGCCACTACCATCTTAGTAATCCAAAATAGTTGTTTATAAACTGCTTTGTGGGTGCCACAAGTGTAACTCAGTGGTCAGGATGAAATGCAAGTGCTGCAATCTAGCTGACCTCTGGGATACCAAACTCCCAACATCAGTCAGAAAACTCCTCCACTTTTACCTATTTTAAATATCCAAAAAAAAAAGACTTTAAAAAAAGTTTAAATTTCATTGCTTAAAATTTAAATGTAACTTCAATCCTTCCTCAGTAATATATAAATCCTTTTGATAGACTAAAGCAAATTTGAAAAAAAATTATATCATATTAATTAGAAATCTCTTACTTCAGGGTTATAAATTAAATAATTATTAAAAAATACTGAAGTCAATATGCTTGCCTCTGCAGTTTTTCCAGATAAATATATTACCCATTATACATTGTCAATAAATTATATCTGCATTTCTTTATTATTAAAATACACATATTTAAGTTTATCCTAATGAAATAAACATAAGAAAAATATGAGAAAATGTTCATTTCTTGAGACCAACTTTCTCCCATAAAGAAGGAGTGTGGGAGTGCTATTCTTAAACTCATTCTCAACTCTTCCATATTAGAAAATGAAAAAAAATTATTTCATGACCTCCAAGGTTTTATTTCTCTTTTACATAAAAAGAAGAAAACATTATATACAAGAGGTCAAATAAAATTAAAAGAGTAAGTCCTTATGGGATTCCAGTAAAAGATAATTTTATTATCTTATATAGCCAACTCATATTAGGAGGGAGGGTGTTAAGACAAGATGATAGAGACAAATAAGTGAAAATATCATCTCAGATGATTGAGGAAACATTTACACTACTCTTATTTCTCCTTTGCCCAGAGTTACAATAGATTAGATATCCCACAGTACCATTGATTTAAATTTAAAAACAGACAAATTAATCCAAAGTATTAGAAGTCATGATAATGATTAGCTTCGGGGAAATTATGGTAGTAATAGGGGTTGAATAAAGATGAATTCTGAAATAATTTTAATAATATATTTTTTTGTGTGTTGTGGCTATTTTAGTGTATTCACTTTGGAACTTCATCTAGTTATATGCTAATGATCTTTTCACTTCTTTGTATATATGCTATTTTTCCCCAAAAAATTTGTTTCAAAAAATACCATGAAATGAAAGTTGAATCAAGAGAAAGTAGAAGTTTTATGAGGTCCAAAAAGAGAAAAACTCTAGGAATCAGAGAGTGATCAGTAGCTCCAGACTCTGAAATCCGTGAACACCCACACAACACCCCAAGTATGCATAATTGTATTCCCAGGATTTGATTTAGTAATGGCATCAAGTATACACTGGATGGGGTGTGCTTAAGGACTGAGTCAATGGATAGATGTCAAATGCCACAGAGAAGAATTAAGACTAGGAAATAATAGCTAGAATTTACAAACAGGGTATTGTAACAAAAAAAATAGAAAAAATTTTAGTGCAGTGATAGTTTGCTGTTTAAGTAATGAATAGCAAGTGAAGAATTAGTCACTGAGAGCCAAAGCCACTTTCAAGAAGCTGCGTATGAAGAGAGGGAATGAAATAATGAAGTTGCTAGAAGCAAGCACTGTGAGAAAGATGGAATTCAACGCTTTCAAGTTACAATTATTAAGGTAAAAGAGTAATGGCTAGTAATTCATTTAGTGCTACCATGTTATGTCTACTTCACAACTATCCTCTCACTTAGTCTTCGCAAACTTTGATGACACCGATGATATTATTTCAACTTTTTTCAAAAAGGAAGAGACTGAGGCTTGGGGAAGTTATGTAACTGTTCACAGATGCTCAGCTACTGCATAGAAGGGTTAAGTGCCTCACATAAAACCTAGAACCCAGGGCATGCCTCAAAAATATTTGTTAAATTACAGGTAAAAAGAATGAAAACAAAACAGAGAGAGAAGCAAAAAAAGGAAACCAAGTCTCTTTATTTTATTTATTTTGTTTATTTTTCACGTTTTTCCAGTGAACAAAGTCTCACGGAATGTGGAATTTATACTGTTTTTCTTATGCCATGTTTATGGGATACTTAGATTTTCTTTGTAAGGAAAAGGAAAACATTGAACCTTAAATGACATATATATTAAAGTAAATGTAAAAATAATATTCTAAAATATTTTTGCCTCCCAAATCATGTTAGCATCCAAAAATGTGCTATGTATAGTATAGAAGTGAAAAGTACCTTTCCTTTGTATACAGTTTTCCTCCTAACATTACTTATTCTATATATACTAAACCTCCCGCTGTAAACTTCAATTAATACACATAAGACTGATTTCCTCACCCTGAATCCTACAGTAGAACAACTGGAGTTTAGATTTGTAATGAGATAAGTAGCTTCATGAAAAGATAGAAGCTGGGATTATAGCAGCTCAGCTTTACTCATTAAATATTATAACCAGCATATGCTGTCTGTGTCTAACAAAGAGAGGAAGATAAGAAATAATCAGTTTCAGTTCCTATGTATTATTTTAGCCTCTTTCATCTTCTATAATTCATAAAGCTACTTGATATCATTTTGGAGCTTATAGTCTTAAAATTATAACTATTGTATAATTTAATTTCAAATAACTGGGCCATCTCATTTAAATTCTCATTACTTTGACATTTTCTAAAGTCTTGGAGTCCTTTGGGATTATCTTAGTTTGCCAGAAAATTATCAGATGTAGTTTGAATCCATTATAAAAATTCAAAAATCATCACCTTTGAGATTCTCCTTTTTAGTCAATAAAATCATCAATGCTGAAAACCTTCAGCTGTCCATTTTGTGTATGTTTCTTTAACATTTTCTAACATAGGTCTTAATACTCTAACTTAAATCCACAGAAGTCTCTGATCCTTACATTGATTTAAAAAAGGTAACACATTGAACTCAAATAGCACATAATGATTAACCTTAATTTAAACTGGGGTTTGTTGTTTGATAATTTTTTCCTGTCTAGGCCCTAGCAGAACTAATGCTCTCATGAATTATATTAATCCTCCTTAGATATTAGTGGACAAAATCATTAGAATGAAATGGCTCCAAGATATCAATATGGAAGAGAAGGAGAGTTGCTATAATTAGAAGCAAGAACACTCTATTTTCAGCTTCTATTCCTTGATGTGCAGCTCCAAATGCTTCTTTTCAGTGACCCGGTTATTTTGATATCAGTAGATAAGCAACCTAGTCCTCTTATCTGAACCTAGTCCTCTTATCTGATATCAGTAGATAAGCAACCTAGTCCTCTTATCTGAAGTGACTAATTTACAGATTCACTTCCTTCACTTAAATCTTCATGTCATTTCAATTGGCTACTAAGAAGATTCTAAACATAAATGATACATATAAATACCTGTTTTATAATTGGAAAAAAAGAAGATTACATATGTTGCAGAACCCCATGGTGATAATTACATTTGTCAACATCTGACACTGAAATGAATAAAATTTTTTCAGATGGCGATGAAGTCAAACTTTTGCCTAGGATGGAACGGACCCTGCTGAACACCGTGAAGTACTTTATAAGGCATCCTGTATAACGAAATGAATGAATTTGTTTGTCTGGTTGTAAATTTCAAATATACTACATTGGGATAAGCAGCCTAAAATTTCTCTCATGTTTTAGAGCACAGGCATATCTCCCTTGCACAATACATGTCACATTTATTGAAGGGATCCTCTTTCCTGTCATAGGTTAAAATTACAGTAGTCCCTGCTTATCCTCATTTTTGCTTTCTGCGGTTTTAGTTACTCATGGTAAAGGATAGTCCAACTATATTAAATGGAAAATACTAGAAATAAACAATTTTTAAATTGTTTTAAATTGTACCATTCTGAGTAACATGATGGAACTTCTTGCTGTCCCTGTCCATCCTGCTCTGTCCTACCTGGACATGAATGATCTCTTTGTCTAGCATATCCAGGCTGTATATGCCACCTGCCCATTATTTACTTTGTAGCCGTATAGGCGTCAGATCAGCTGTCATGGTATTGCAGTACTTGTGTTTAGGTAACCCAGTTTTTACTGCGTAATGACCCCAATGTGCAGGAGTAGTGATTTCAATTTGGATATGCTCAAAAGAAGTCATAAATTACTTCCTTAAGTGAAAAGGTAAAAGTTCTCAACTGAATAAAGAAAGAAATAATAAGCTAAGATTGTTAAGATGTACGGTAAGAATAGATCTCCTATTCACAGAATTGGGAAGAAAGAAAAAGAAGTTTGTGTTCATTAAAATGTCCATATTACCCAAAGGGATCTACAAATTCAATGAAGTCCCTGTCAAAATTGCCATAGTATTTTTTAACAGAACTAGAAAAAAAATCCTAAAATTCATATGGAACCATAAGAGATCCCCAATAGCCAAAGCAATTTGAGAAAGAACAAACCTGGAGGTATCACACTTCCTGATATTACAAAGCTATGTTAATCAAAACACTGTGATACTCATATTTACACAGACACATGGAACAGAATAAAGAGCCCAGAAATAAACCCATGGATATATGGTCAACCGATCTACCACAAGGGTGCCAAGAATACACAGTGGAGAAAATCCAGTCTCTTCAATAAACGGTGTTGGGAAAACTAGATATACACATGCAAAAAATATATTGAACCATTCTCTGGCATAATACAGAAAAATCAACTGAAAATGGCATAAAGAATTAAATAACTTGAAACCATAAAACTCAAAGAGGAAAATATTGAGAATTTTTTAAAATATTAGCCATAACAACTATTTATTTGATATGGCACCAAAACTACAGGGAACAAAGCAAAATAGACAACTGAGATTACACCAAAACTAAAAAGCTTCTGCACAGCAAAGAAAGCAATAAAAAAATGAACACGCAACCTATAGAATGGGAGAAAATATTTGTAAACCATATATCTGATAAAGGGTCAATATCTAAAATGCATAAAGCTCCTACAGCTTAATAGAAGAAAAAAACCAAAGAAGAAAAAGTAAGCAAAACAAATGAACAACAACAACAAAAAAAACAGCCTGAATAGACATTTATCCAAGGAAGATATATAAATGGCAAACAAGTATAGGAAAAGCTGCTCAACATCACTAATCATCAGAGAAATGCAAATAAAACCCATAATTAGATACCACTTCACACTGTTTGGATAGCTATTATTCAAAACAACAAAAGATAACAAATGTTGATGAAGATATAGAGAAAGGGGAACTCTGCACACTGTTGGTGAAAATGTAAATTGATGCAGTCACTATGGAAAACAGTATGAAAGTTTTTCAGAAAATTAAAAATAGATCTGTCATTTGATCTAGCAATTTCACTTCTGGGTATATATCCAAAAGAATTAAAATCAAGATTTTGAAGAAATATATGTATTCTCATGTTATGACAACATTATTCCCAATAGGCAAAGATGAAAGCAGCCAGATGCTTATTCATGGATGAATAGATCTGAAAAAATGTGATACATATACTGTCAAATTAAATAAACAGAAAGCCATTAGCCTAAGGCTGTCCTTATTTTGGGTTCCTACATAGTGAACCACAACCTAACATAGTATGTAAATAATCCAGAACCTGGCTTAGGGGTATAGCAAACCCTTGAGTTTCAGCCAACCACAAATACCCAAGTTTCAGCCAACTACAGGCAGCCAACTGGTCAGACCATTCCTAAATAAGACAAATGCCTAAATGTAGCCAAACAGGTGATTTCTCTTCTTTTCTTCTACGTTTGGCCTATAAAAGCTCATTGCTTGTGTTGTTGAGTTGAGCTCTCTGAAATTCTTCTGGTTCTGAGTGCTGCATGATTCATGAATCATTCTTTGCTCCAATAAACTCTGTTAAATCGAATTTGTTTAAAGGTTTTCTTCTAACAGTACATACAATGGAATATTACTCAGCCCTAAAAATAGAAATCCTACCATTTGTGACAACATGGTAGGACTCAGAGGAAATAATGCTAAATGATATAAGCCAGACACAGAAAGATAAATACCACACAATACCACTTATCTGAGAAATCTAAAATAGTCAAAGTCATAGCAGAAGACAGAAGAATGGCATTTGCCATGTGCTGGAAGAAGGGGGATATGTGGAGTTATTTGTTAAAGGGCAAATGTTTAGATAATACATATGAATATGTCTTGAAGATATGCTGTACAGCATAGTACATATAGTACACAATACTGTACTATGTACTTAAAAATGCTAAGAGGATAGATATTATGTTAGGTGGTCTTAACACAAGCAAAGTAACAATAATAATAACTACTGAAGGGGACAGGAGAACAGGAGGGGGGATACAAAGATTTATGGCATTGTGCTGTTGTTTTCATACATGTATAATTATCTCCAAATTCATCAAATTGTACACATTAAAAATATAGAGAACTTTTATAAGCAAATTATACTCATAAAGTGGATTTTATGAAAAGAAAAGATATCACTGTGGATAGATTAAGCCACTAAGTTCATTGACTAAAGAAATTAAACAATATAATAAGTCAAATAAATTAAGAAAAGTGCTACCTAAAGTCTCATACTTACATTGAAATTAGTATAGCAAATTAAGAAAGACACTGCTTAAGATTTCATATCTACTTTATAAAACTTTTAGAAAATGAAGAATTTAAGAGAATTTCCATAAAACATAAAGATCAGCTAATTAAAAACAAAAAACCCTACAGTAAACGTCATTTTCAGTGGGAAAAATCTTTAGAAGTAGTTCCTTTAAGAAAAAGAACACCCATTATCTATGCTATCATTCAACGTATTTCATAAAATATGGTAAAAACAATAAGAAAAAAGAAAGAAAATAAGAGGTTTACCATTTGGAAAGAGAATATAATGGTGTAGTTATTTCAAGATGATATAATAATCTATATAAAGTACCATAAAAGAATAAAACCTATTATAACTATTAGGAAATTTCAGCAACATTGCAAAGTACAAAATCAATAAGTCAGGGACATTTCTTCACATTATCAAAAATCATTTACATAATTTAATGGGAATGACTTAAAATTTGCAACAGCAACAAAAACTGAAATATCTAGGAATCAGCTTAACCAAATATTCAAGTATATTTATGGAGGAAGTTTTTAAGTGCAGTAAATTATGTGAAGAATAATCTCAATAAGTAGAAGTAGAAGACAAATTTATAGAGTGGAAGTTTTAAGAAAATAGCATAATATTTCTCCTCAATGAAATTTTATTTATTATTATTTTTTTTTGAAACAGGGCCTCACTCTGTCACTGAGGATAGGGTGCAGAGATGTCATCATAGCTCACTGCAACCTCAAACTCCTGGGCTCAAGCAATTCTCCTACCTCAGCCATCCAAGTAGTTTGGACTACTAGCTCGTGCCACCATACTTGGCTAATTTTTCTATTTTTTGTAGAGACAGTGTCTCACTCTTGCTCAAGCTGGTCTTGAACTCCTGGCCTCCAGAAACCCTTCTGCCTCAGCCTCCCAAAGTGCTAGGATTACTGACATGAGCCACTGTGCCTGGCCCTCAATGAAATTTTAGTTAAATTTCAACAGAGTTTTTTTGGGGGTAGGAATTATGTCCAAAAATTTATAGAAAGAATTTTTTTTCTATTTTCACAGAAAGCATGGGTATTATAAGAAAGAAGAGAAAAATCTGATCCTTCCTAACAGTGAGTATTAATAAGTCTCAATGTCTTAGTCAGTTTTCTGCTGCTTTAACAGAATACTACAGACTGAGTAATTTATAAACAATAGAAGTTCATTTGGGTCATGGTTATGAAGGCTGGAAAGTCCAAGACCCAAGACTGAGGGGCGAAACCTGGTGAGGACCTTTCTGCTGCCTTGTAACATGGCAGAAAGCATCACATGGAAAGAGAGGGTGAGTAAGGAAATCAAGCTGAACTCATCCCTTTTTTCAGGAAACCACTCTCATCATAACTAACCTGCTTTCTCAAGAACATCACTAATCTATTCATGAGGGTAGAACCCTCATTACCTAAGCACCTCTTAAAGGCCCTACCTGTTAACAGTGTTACAATAGCAATTAAATTTCAACATATGTTTTGGAAGGAACATTCAAATCATAGCACTTAGTAATTAAAATTTGAGACCAAACATTTAGAATTAAACAAAATGGCTACTTCTCTTGTTCTACTGGCAGCTAAAATTGGTCTACATGTAACTATTCTATACCATGATGTGGAGAAATACTCCTTTATCAAGTATGAATGTTCAGCTCTATCAATGATCCAGGAAACTACCTAACATTTTTAATAAATTCCTTTCTGCTTAACTCAGCCTGAGTCAGTTTTCACTCTATTAGACGTTGTAAAGGTTCCATATTTCACATTTTCAACAGCTTCTATACTATTAATAATCATAAAAAAAGATTTATGCAGAATGTATCCAGCATCATAGGCCTGTACATTCAATAACGTTTCAAGAATCTGCAGCCCTTCCTCATGATGCTCTCCCTCCAAAAACTCTAATTATTGTTTGGCGTTCCCGAAGCATAGCTCATAGAAGTTCAATTTTTCATTATCATACAGTGTCTTTCTTGTGTTTTGTTTTTCTTCCCCAGCTTTTCCTCCTTCTTGTAAAGTACTGATGCCCTCAGTTGTCCATGAAGAGGCCAGAGCTATGGTGGATGGTCCTGTCCCTATGCCTGTGTCCTGCTTTGTCACTTGGTTACTGAATTAGTATTGCTTGTAATTCTGATTCTGTAATAACGAGCTCCATCAGTTTTGCTCCTAACCTCTTTCTCTGGGTTCAATACCAATTCAAGGAGCCAAGTAAAGGGAATTTTCATTTTCAGGTATACATGGAAACAATAACAACCCCTCTGTACTTTTCAGTCCCCTGCCCCCCCGAAAACCCCAACACTTTCTATTTATCACAAATAAATTTAGATGTCTTAGTTTAGGCTTCCCCAGAACACTCTAATACACTACATAAAGTTATTATGGGAATAATAATTTTATGTTGTGGTTACTATATTCATGATATTTCCAAAAGATCTTTCAACTATTTGGCAGTGGAAATGTTTACAGCAAGATCTTGGTAATAGTAGTTGTCTACCTGCACACAACCACTTACTTTATAATAGCTGTACCATTAAATCAGGTGGGCATAAACATTTATTTAAGCTTTAGGAAACACTCTCAGGTTTGTTTTCATATGAGATTATACATGAAAGTAATATGCATTAATTAAAAAGTATCAGAGATATGACATGTTTAGTTATTAGCCAATTCAATTTTATAAACCATTTCATTCTGGGAACACAAATTCACTGGGTGAAAAATGGTAAATATAAAGAAAAAAGGAAAAATTATTTTAATTGGCAAATTAAACATAAATAATTTATCTGCCTGACTTGCTGATTTGAATAATCTTAAGAAAATATTCACACTAAACACAGAATTATCACCAAGTGTCCTTTACAAAATTACCATTGGCAAATGGAAGACAAGAAGTAAAGTACAGAAAAAAAGAAGACACAGGGAGGGAGCTGGTGCTAAGAAGAAAAAGAATAATCATATCAAAGACGCCTTCTGATTCTCTTTTTTCTTTGTATATCATTACTGTGATACTACTTTCCTGTTTTAACTTTGGTTCATTTTATCATTTCAATTTTGATCTAATTTCTGATTTTCTACTGGTTCAACTATGCATCCTCATGTTTACATATGAAAAACATAAAAATTTGAATGTGACTGTATTTGGAGACACGGCCTTTACAGAGGTAATTAATTTAAAAGGAAGCCAGATGGGAAGGCCTTAATCCAATCTGACTGGTGCTCTTATGAGAAGAAGAAATTTGCAAATACAAAGAGATACCAGGGATACTTGTGTAAAAAGGAAAGACCATGTGAAGACACAACAACAAGGCAGCTGCCTACAAGCCAATGGGAGAGGCCTAAGGAAAGAACAGACCTACTTACACTTTAACCTTAGACTTCTAGCCTCCAGAAGCACGCAAAAATAAATTTCTGTTGTTTAAGACACTCAGTTTGTAG
>RJWJ010016281.1:0-34757 GCA_004363605.1 Indri indri
TCAAGTTCAAGACATTTTCATATGGGATGATATCAGCCATTTAGTCCATCCCTAAAGAACTGAGGGTCCTGGGAATTTAACCATGTCAATGCAGTCTTTTTTATTTATTAACTGACCAAAATCGAGTACACTTTGAAGATTTTTTAAAGATTAGGAAACAAAAAAGAGTCAGAAGGAGCCAAGTCAGGACCGCAAGGTGGATGCTTAAGCATTACCCATCAAAACACTAAAAAATTGCCCTCATTTGATGAGAGGAATGAGCAGGAGCATTGTCACGGTGGAGAAGGACTCTCTGGTGAAGCTTTCCTGGGTATTTTTCTGCTAAAGCTTTGGCTGACTTTCTCAAAACACTCTCATAATAAGTAGATGTTACTGCTCTTTGGCCATCCAGAAAGTCAACAAGTAAAATGCCTTGAGACTTCAAAAAGCTGTTCTCATGATCTTTGCTTCTGACCAGTCCACAATTGCTTCTATGGGACCACTCCCACCTCTTGGTAGCCACTGCTTTGATTGTGCTTTGTCTTCAGGATCATACTGGCAAAGCCACATTTCATGTCGTGTTATAGTTCTTGGAAAAAACCCTTCAGGATCTTGATCCCACTTGTTTAAAATTTCCATTAAAAGCCCTGCTCTTGTGTACAGCTGATCTAGGCATGACAATTTTGACACCCATTGAGGAGAAAGTTTGCACAACTTTAGGTTTTCATTCAGAATTGTGTAAGCTGAACCACTTGGGATGTCTGTGGGGTTGGCTATTGTTTCTGCTGCTAGTCGTTGGTCCTCACAATTGATGAAGATGGTCTGCCCCTGTGGGCTTCATCTTCAACATAGTCTTGTCCCTTCTTAAAATGAGTTATCCATTTGTAAGCTGCTGATTTCTTTGGGCCATTGTCACCATAAACTTTGTAAAACATCAATAATTTCACCATTCTTCCACCCAAGCTTCACCATAAATGTGATGTTTGTTCTTGCTTTAATTTTAGCAGAATTCATGTTGTTCTGATAGGGGTTCTTCTTAAGTGAAGTTTTATGTTTCTCTTAGTGCCTTAAACTAGATCTTGTTCAGACATGCTGTAACAAGTTAGTATGAGTTTATTTTGGTGCAAAATATTTTGAAATCCATGCATAGTTTTTTCATAATGTGCACTTTCCATGAACTTTTGAAGACTCCTTGTGGCATTTACAATTTGCCATTAAAGAAAGGTTTTTTTTAATTAGTAGTTTTTATTTCTATTTTACTACTTATTGGTGTTAATTTTATGATAGTTTTAGCACTACTGAGAAAAAAGTACATGCATTAATTATTAGATTCTTTTTATTAAATCACTTTTTGTCCTTCAGCTAAATCCTACTTAGTTAAGGAAGAAATATCCTCTTAATAGTCTGATAAATTCTTTGAGGTTTTTTCTAACTTTATACATTAGATTGGCCTATAATTTTTCCTTTCTACTGTAATAATTAGGTTTTTTTTAAACCAATGATTCAGCATCCTGAAAAGTTTATATATTCTTGAGAATTTTTGGTCCTTAATACATTTGCTCTCATCTTAACACATTTTTAAGCCTGAGCCATGTTAGATGGTAAATTCTTTAAAAGTCTTTTCAATTTCTTCTAATCTATTCAGGTTTCCAGAGTTTTGAGGGGGGAACATTTTAGTGATTTTACTTTTCTCATATCATGGATAATTTCATCAGAGTTAGAAATGAATTGATTGGAATGTGATATTTACTTATCCTCTGTACTTGTTGCTTTGTACCGTGTCTTGATTCTAATATCACTTTCTTCAGTTTTGTTTATTTTTTTACTCTGATTAAATTTGCCAGAAGTTTGCCGATTTTATTGTTTCTTTTTACTCCAAAGTCAAATTTATTGATTTATTTCTTTTCTTTTATATCTATTTTCAAATAAATTAACTTTATTTTTTAACTGTAATAATAAAACCATTTAGGGCTATTAATTTTCCTTTTAGCATAGCTTCTACTGCTATGCATATTTTGGTATGATGTATTCTTTTCTTTTTATCCAGCTGGTTTGTATTTTCAACTTTGATTTCTTATTTTTTGATCTAAGCATTATTTAGGAGTATGTTTCCTAATTTCCAAGTTTTAAAGTTTTTTTCAGTCATATTTTTTATGTTTTATTTCTGATTTTATTGGATCATGATCAGAGAATATAGCCTAAAAATTCTCTGCTTCTTTAAATTTGTTAAGCTTTGTTTGTGGCCAATTATGAAACTAATTGCAGTAAAGGACCAATGGATATAAAGAAAAACATACATGTTCTTATGTGCTATTTAATTATTTTGTGTCCAAAAAAAAGTTGTTTGTTTTTCTTTTTTTGTATACCAGAACCATCTGATTCAGAAAGAAATACATTAAAATCTTTCATGATAGCTATTCTTAAAGTCAAAGATTCTTTGAGTCTCTAATAATTGATATTATATACTTAGGTGCTATATTTTTATAGGACATGCAGGTTTATGAACATTGTTTCTTCTTCATAAATTGTCTTTTATTATTACACAATGTTCCTTTTTATTTTGTTTAGTGCTTTTAACCTTAAGTTCCACCCTGCATGATATTAATATTGTCATTCCTGCTTTCTTTTTGTTTGCATTTGCTTGACATCTCCTTGCTCATCCCTTTATTTTCAAAGTTTCTTTTCCATTTTTAAGAGTGCTCCTTATAAACAGCATATATCTGGGTTCTGTTTTTTAACTTGATATGACAGTCTCAGTTATTTAATGGGATAATTCATCCTCTTCACAATTACTGTAACACACGATAGTTAATTTTATTAAGCCCATCTTTATGTTTGCTATTTATTTTACTTAGTCATTCACCTTTCTTTATTTTTATTTTTAGCTTATTTTGTTTACCATTCACTTGATTTTTTCTTGTCAATTTGAAAGCTCTACCATACTTTTTCATTCTGCTAGTGGTTACCTTTCATTTTTTGAGTCTAATAATCAAACATATTTTCCACTCTTCTATGAAAGTAAGAAATTCCTACTTTTCCCCATTACGACGTCTTTATTACTGACCTACTTCCCCAGTGCTAATTAGAATACTTTAATTTTCTCCTTCCACCCTGCCCTCCAACTCCTGTGTTCTAAAACATAGTTTAGAGCTTTAAATTTCAGATCAGTATTAGATTTTCTCTTATTGTCTGTCTCTTTTTTTGTCCCCAAAAGTCTTTGCTTAGCCTTCTCTGGTTTTATGGCAGGATATGTTATTAGGACCAATCTTCTTTCTGGAACCCAAAAATTCTAAAGAACATATTCATTAAAAATTGTGCTCCACTGAGTCAAAGTAATGACATGGCGGTGAGGACATAGAAGACCACCACCTGAAGGATGTCAGAGAGGTAAGGATCTGAAACAATTCTGACCTTGAAGGCATTTGACAAATAGGCAAAACCTGCTTTGATTATAATGACGGAGTGTTCGAAATAGAAACAACAAACCAAGAGCCTTCTCAAAGTGTGAATCTAAAAGAAGATGCTTCTATCCTGAAACAGATACCCTAAAGAGTCAAACCCTTAGGGGAAAGGGAATCAGATGTAAACTTTCCACTCTACCCCAGTTCTGGGGACCGGAGGGAAAAGTTTTTGGTTTCTATTTTGTTTCATTTCTTGCTGAGCAGAACAGGGGAAAATGTCCCTAGGAAGTTGTCACCTCAAGCTTGCCCTTGTGTAGATTTCTCACACACATCTAAAACATTTGGTAATCAATAATTACTTGACCTGCTAATTCAGTTTAAAATTGTACGGAATTTTTAGGGTCCCTAGGCACCTGACAGAGGCAAAAAAGCAAATTCTTTTCTTATCCCTGCTTCAAAGAAGTCTCACAAATAATTTTCTAAGGAAAATGATGTTTATAGTAATACTGATTACTGAGCACACTGGAAATAAGGGATCATGACCAAGAAGCAGCAGAAACCACTGCCAGTACGGACTCGTAAGTGTTTAGATACTGAGATTACCAGACTCAGGCCATGAAACAACTGTTTTCTACTGCGTTTAAAGAAAGAAAAAAAAAAAAGACAAGATTAGAGATATCTTCTGGGAATAAGAAACTCTAAAACACTGACCTAGCAGTTTCAAAAATGAACTAAATAGAACTTCTGGAAATAAGAAAGGTAAGATAATTGAACCAAGAAATTAAATCAATGAGTTTCATAGCAGATTAGACATGACTGAAGAGTTCGTGAACTGTGTTACCAATTAGATTTTAGAAAAGTGCAACACAATGGCACTGGATGAACTATCTGGATAAAAAATTTTTAAAAAGACAGGGAGAGAGAGAGTGTGTGTGAGAGTGAGGAAGGGAATGAGAAAAACAGGGAGAAAGGGAAGAGGGAGAAATAGAGGAGTGGGGAGAGGGAGGAGGAAAGAAAAGAGAAAAAAGATATTCCAATTTTCCCCCCAGAAAAAATACCAGGAAAGTTAGTTTGGGTCGGATAAACTACAATGAATAAATAGAAGCTCAAAATTCAGCAGTTAAGCATGGTGACAGTTCTTTTTGCCCATATAAACACTCGAGCCAGGTCTTCCCACTTAGTGGATATCAGCCCTTCACGTGGTACTTCGGGCTTCTTCTGTCTTATGACTCGGTGTCCTCTAGGTTTGTGTCCTCATCATTGTCTGCACCCAACAGCTGGAAAGGAAGAGAGAGTGTGGAGGAAGCATCCTTTTTTGTTTCATAACCCAAGATGACGCTTGTCCTTTGGCTATTGGTGAAAACCAGTCATGGCCAGAAAGGCTGCAAAGGAGACTAGAAAATGTAGTTTGTAGGTGGCAGTCACATCTGAACTTGTTGTCTGCCCTAGAAGGGGAATACGGGTTTGGTTGACAACCGGCTGTCTTTGTTTCACCAGGAGAAGGAAACACACAGGAAACCTCTCAGGAAGCACCCCGATGCCTGGGAGAGGAGACTATGGAAAGGATATGACAAATGTTTTAATTGTTCTTTTAATCAACTTTTTAATTAGAGAATACCACACCTTCAAAAAGTGTCAAATCCCCAGTGTGCACGGCTTAATGAACTATGACTAAGTGAAGAAAATTCCCATGTGAATCCCACCCAGGTCAAGAGGTGGACCATTGCCAGCACCCATGACCCTCCACTCATGAGCCCTCTCAATCCCTGTGCTGAGCCTTCTCCTCAAAGATAACACTATCTTGACTGAAAACAACACAATTAGTTTTATTTGTTTTTGAACTTTATGTAAATGTCATACCATATTTCCTGTCTGGCTTTTTTTGCTCAAAGTTTTCCTAGTAAAATTCACTTGCAGAAGCACAGAGGGCTCCAGGCTCACACAGTCGGCCCACCGATTCAAATGCTAATCTCTTCTGGAAACGCCCTCATAGACACATCCAGAAATAATGTTTAATCAGATGTCTGAGCATCCCATGGCCCAGTCAAGTTGACACATAAAATTAACCATCTCAGCAAAGGTGCACTGCTTTTCATTAAATATGAAATGTCCAATTCCAAATCAAAAGTTTAGTTTATTATATCTCAAACAGGAAGCAGTACAATTAATCAAAGTATGCACCTAACTCTCGACCCAGTTTTGCCATCTTAACGGTAGCTGGTTTATGTCAGCACTGAAGAAGCCTGGAGAGCAAGTGGCAATGAAATCTTAAAAGGTGTTTTCCACAGCTTGTTGAGGATTGAATATTTTTCCTTGCAAGAAGTGGTCCAAGCCTGGAAGAAGTGGTAGTCAGTTGGTGCAAGGTCTGGTGAATACGGTGATAGAGAGTTTCCAAGTCTCTGTAGTTTAAGCAGAGTTGTTTGTGCAACATGTGGTCAAGTGTTGTCTTGCAAGAGAATTGGCCTGTCTCTGTTGATCAGTCTCAGCTGCTTAATTGCAACCATCCTCATCATTTCATCCAATTGGTTGCAGCAGACAACCAATTGATCAGGTTTCATGAAGCTGTAGTGGATAATGCCAGCGCTGGACTACCAAACACACACCATTAGCTTTTTTGGATGAATATTCGGTTTTGGATTGTGCTTTGTCACTTCATCTTTATTGAACTATTGTGCCAAACACTTGCAATTATCAAAAAGAATCCAGTTTTCATCACATGTAACAATACAGTGTAGAATGCCTTGCCTTTATGTTGCGACAGCAAAGAAAGGCAAGCTTAGAGGTGATTTATCTTCTGACATTCATTTAATTCATGCAGAACCCATCTGTGCAGCTTCTTTACCTTGCCCATTTGTTTCAAATGGTTCAATGTCGTTGGAATAGTAACGTCAAACCTTGCTGCTAATTCACACATGGGTTGGTTCATGAAGGAGTATTGCATTTTATCAAGTGTTTTTTTTTTCTATATCTATTGAGATTATCACGTAATTTTCTCCCTCATATACTAATGATGTGATTTATTATACATGGATTGATGTTTTGGATGTTAAACCAATCTTGCATTCCTGAAATGCATTCAACTTGGTTGTAATGTATTTTTTTCTGTATCACTGCTTACTTATTTTTCCTGATATTTTATCTAGGATGCTATGTCTATATTCATGAAAGATATTGGCCTGTAATTTTCCTTTCTAATACTGTCCTCCTCTGTAGCAAATTTATGCCAGTATTATAAAATGAGTTACGAAGTTTCAATTGTCTAGAAGAGTGTATAAGACTGGTGCTATTTCATCTTTGTATATTTGAAAACATTGCATGCTAAAGCTATCTCGGTCTGGAGGTTTCTGTGCTAGAAGATTTTAGTTACTGATTCAATTTCTTTAAGAGATATATACTCTTCAGATTTTTAACATATTTTATGACCATTTGATAGGTTTTCATTTTACTAGGAATTTCTCCCTTTGTAAAGTTTTCGTAGTATCACTTTTGTGTTGCGTTGTTGACCTCTGTCTTCTGCCCTCATTTTAACTGCTTCCGGTCTTTGATTTTCTTTGAGTTTAATTTGTTGTCCTTTTTCTAGCCTAGTGAGATAAGTAGATAATTGGTTTCTAGCCTTATTTTTTTCTAGTGAATCTATTTACGGTTATAAAATTCTGTCTTGAGGTGTGTGGGCTGGAGACAGGGACCAGGGTGGTGCAGGAGTACAGGAAACGCTCTGTACTGTTGACATCCTGGATTTTGTCCTTTTCCAGATTTGGTGCGTTGGCCCTTCCCAGCCATGACCAAACCAAGAAAGAAACAGTGATCACTGGGGAAAGAATTTTATCATTACCAAATAGTCTCCTTTGCATCGCTGGCTGACAGACACATAGAACCCTCTGAGGCTTCACCATTTCACAACTTGCTACCTGCTTTCTACTTAGATTGTTTCTTCCTTGGACAATGATGGCAGTGAGACTATGAAAAAAGAGTCAGACCTGAGGGATATCAAAGGAAGAGTTGGTAGAATTGGTCCACAATGTTTTATTTATTCAATAAACATTTACTAAGTGGTGATGATGTGCAACATACTGTGGTAAGAGTTGTTGGCAGCGTGAGTCAGAGACAGTAAGTGTCCCGATAGGGGCCACCATTTCATGGGGGATTGATATGCTTGAATGACTCCTATTAGGAAAGTCTTTAGCTATAATATTCTAAGTCAGTGGTCTCCAACCTTTTTGGCACCAGGGACCGGTTTCATGGAAGACAATTTTTCCACGGACCAGGGAAGGGGGTAGGGATGGTTTCAGATGATTCAAGTCCATTACATTTATTGTGCACTTTATTTCTATTATTATTACATTGTAATATATAATGAAATAATCATACGACTCACCATAATGCAGAATCAGTGGGAGCTCTGAGCTTGTTTTCCTGCAATTAGACAGTCCCATCTGGGGGTGATGGGAGACGGTGACACCCACAGCGTGTTGCTTATGTCCAGTCTACTCCGTAATCTCATTTTGGTTGCTGTCACTGCAGAAAACCCTGCTTTACAAGGATAGGATGTTGGAAATGGAAGCAGGCTTTTCAGTGCTTTTGTGGCAATCTCAGGATATTCCACCTTGACTTTTAATCCAGAACACATGGAGATTCGAAGTTGTCTCAAACATACTTTTAAGGCCACCATCATTTCGATCTCAAGCAGTTGATCCTCTTCTAGCATGGACAAACTCAATTCACCTGGCTTATTCACAAATGTGTTGCAGATCCATAAACATTCCTTCCCAGTTTGGGGGTCGTTTGTGGTTGGGAATTAATGCTCAAACTGTTTTGAAAGCTGAGATAGGTGATCATATACCAGCTGGGAGAAAGAAGGCCCTGACTCAGTCTCTTTCAAAATCTCTGCTGATGTTTCGGATGTGTCAAAAATCCCGATTTTTACTCATTGCCCCATAATTCCTGTTTGGCTTTGAATGCAGCCACTTTTTCTGCCAACTTGAACACAGCTGTCGTTCTCCCCTGAAGTGACAGACAGATTGAATTCGTTGAGCAGGTTGAATATGTCACACAAGTAAGCAGGTTTTGGGACCCATTCTGTGTCACTGAAATGTGCTGCCAGTGATGACTTTTTTCTAAAAGAATCTCTGGGGTGGCTCTCATAACTCAATACCACTTCATAGAAAGCCATCTCACTTCTGTGTGTAAGAGAAGATGTGTGTGCTCTGCGTCCATCTCCTCCCAGAGATAGGAGAGCAGATGTGAGTTAAGGGCCTGTACTTTAATGTGGCAGATAATTTTAATCACATCCTGAAAAATGTTGTTTGGTTTAGTTGACATTTTTTGGCTAGCCAGCATTTCTCTATGGATGACACAGTGTGCAGACTCACATTCAGAAGTGACCTCCTTGACCCAAGTAGTGAAACCAGAAAGCCGTCCAGTCATGGCAGCCGCTCCGTCCGTGCGTATACTGACACAAAATGACCAATTCAGTTTTCCTGATATGGAATCATTCAAAGACTTGCACAGTTCTGCAGCTGTGGTGTTGGTTGGCAACAAAAGTGCACATAACATACCTCATGCACGTCCTCCCGAAAATACATCACTAGACTCATCAATGTGGATTCCGTACCATGGTGACTCATTAATCCTCTCTAATAATTGTGCCTTGATATCCTCTGCTATTTTATCAGTTCATCTGGTTATGGCACTAGCTGAAAGAAGAACATCTGCCACCTTTTGAACTGTACCTTCTCCTAAAAGGTCACGGCAAATGTCCTTAGCAGCAGGTAGGATCAACTCTTCACCAATAGTAAAGGGCTTCTTAGCTTTAGCAAGCTGGTTAGCCACTAAGATGATGCTCTCAGTGTACACACATCTGATGAAGTGGTGGCCTTCAATAACTGCTTCTGTTCTTTGTGTTCACGTTTTTTTCTTTTGAAGAACTCCAAAGGCTTGTCTTTTAATGCAGGCTGCTTGGTCTCCATGTGGCGAAGCAGTTTTGAAGGTTTCATGGCTTCGTTGGATAGCTGTTTGCCACATATTATGCCACATATTATGGACTTATGAAATATGAATCACCTATTGCAGTGAACCTGTAATTTAAGTAAGACTCTTGGTATTTTTTTTTTAATGCAGCTTTCATTTGTTGGCAGTCCTAGAGCCTTCTGCTGTCTCATCATTGGGTCTTTCCCCCTTTTCAAAGAAGCTCTCCAGTGACATTTGTTTTTTACTCATTTGTGCTAGGGTTAGCTTGTAGGCTTACCAAAACTGAGATAAGTGCTCAGTGTGGGGAAAGAGGTGCAGACAGAAGTGGTAAATAAAATAATGTGTGGGCAACACGGATTAAAATAAGTGCCAGATTCCGCCTTAAAGCCTGCCACCAGATGCAGCTTAATTGTCACTTGCCGCTCACCGATAGGGTTTTGATATGAGTCTGCAAGCAATTGATTTATTACGGTCTCTGTGCAGTCAAACCTCTCTGCTAATGGTAATCTGTATTTGTAGCTGCTCCCCAGCGCTAGCATCACGGCCTCAGCTCCACCTCAGACCATCAGGCATTAGATTCTCATAGGAGCGCACAACCTGGATCCCTCGCATGCGTAGTTCACAGTAGGGTTCATGCTCCTGTGAGAATCTAATGGCTCCACTGATCTGACAGGAGATGGAGCTCAGGCTGTGATGCGAGCGATGGGGAGCGGCTGTAAATACAGATGAAGCTTTGCTAGCCAGCCTGTCCCTCACCTCCTGCTGTGCGGTCCAAGGGCAGGGTGGGGTGGTGGGGTGGTGGTTGAGAACCACAGTCTTAAAAGGTATCAGCATAAGGTCACTTTCCAAGAAGGGCTGTCTCTTTCTATATTTTTATTTGTCCTTGTCACTTCCTGTTTTAGCTGTGTGACTAAAGGCAAATTATTTAATGTCTTTATTAGTTAATGTGCTCCAGTTTCTTCATTGTTAAAACACTTTTCTCATGCCTTAAATCACAGGATTTGGGGGAAAAACAAATGAGAAAGTCTCAGTACAATCGGCCCTCTGTATTTGCGGGTTCTGCATACACACAGTGAACCAATGTTGGATGGAAAATATTTGAAAAAAACAATGAAAGATAACAATACAAAAATAAAAAATATTACAAATAAAAAATACAGCATAACAGCTATTGATATAGCATTTACATTGTGTTAGGTACCATGAGTAATCTAGAGATGATCTAAAGCACATGGGAGGATGCGTGTAGGTGACATGCAAATACCACACCATTTTATGCCAGGGGCTTGATCATCCTGGGATTTCGGTATCCTTGTGGGGCGCTGGAATCAGCCCTCTCGGACTCTGAGGGATGACTGTATTGTGCTCACCACTGTATCTAGCACGACCCCACCAGATAGCATTGTCATCTCTCACAGTTTTTCTTTGTGCTTTTGCCCTTCTATCCTTTGTGCATGTCCCTTCGATTTCTCCCTAACTTCTCTTTTTCCTCCATATATCCAACTATCATAAAGAACAAAAGGGTTATTTTCAGTGTTTTGAGAAAACATATTGAAAAGGCATGTTTCCTGTTTTTGATTTTAAAATTATACGCATGAGTTGTCACATAGTTTTGATCTAATAAAAAAACACCAAAAATTAAAATTAAAAAAAATCTTATGGAAATAAGGTTTACACATGATTACCAAATACACAATTATTTTTGTACCCTTCTTTTGTACATGCTCCCTTTTATAGTGTAGTCTTTTTGAGGGCAGATATTGGTGTCTTTTAAGTTTTGGTATCTCTTTCAGATACTACTATAATATTAACTTAATAAATACTATTTTTGAACAATGACATGCAAGAATAAATGCAAAGTCTTGGGCATGTCAGTTTGTCAAGGAAGAAGAGAACACATTGTCACAGATGGGGAACACTGAGGACACGTGCTAGATCATGTGGGAACATTTATGTTCACTGTCCTGTCTTCCTCCTCCCATGTATATGGCAGGTAAAGCTCGCTTTAGCTCCAAGTAAAGCATTCTTGCGTGTGCACCTGTGCACGCATGTGCCTCTGCAAACCGCACATGCACATGTACCCTTTTTTTCCTCAGACACACGCACGTATTTGTATACTTGGAGATGATGAAAGGTCTGATTTTCCAGATGCTAGAAAAAGGTTGCTTTGACATGGAATCGGGAGCTGCAGTGTTGAGTTCATGTTGGACTTCATTCCCGGTGCTCCCAGAGTGCTCACTCGGACAGTCCTTGAACATTACTCAGCACTCCCACTAGGGGACATTGACTGAATGGGAAGCCTGGAAGCAAGCTATCATCAGTCATGATGCTGCTTTCTAGCTGTCAAAAACCATGTAGACATCAAACCAGAAGCTTTCAGAACTATATTCATACATGTTTTCATGTAGATTTGATTTTTTTTTTCCGTGAATCACCCAGTCAAATTTAAAGACCAAATTCAAAACCAAAATTTTAGAGTATCCCAGTAGAATTTCATGGTGGGTGGGGGAGGGAAATCAGATTAAAAAAAAAAAAAACGTAATGTGGCCAGTTTGTGGTCTTTTTTTTATTACTCCAAGATTTATCACATTCATTGTATAATTAAATCTCTACATCTGTGGGGCACAAATGTTTTATGTTTCCAACATTTATGGTTTGACATCGGAAACATCTGTGCAGGCCCAGTATACAACATCTGGAAGACATTTCTGAGCTTTTATGACATGCAGAGTGATCTTTGTTTTGGAACAAGTGTGTGGTTTTCTCCAGTAGCTCTTCCTGCTGGTTATGTCCTTCTAATTGGCATTTTGCTGGGGGATTGAAAGAAGCCTGGCTCCCTGACCTCCTCCTGGGCGTAAGGAGATGCTTCAGAAGAATGTTCACATACTCAAGATTCAGGGAGGGAGAAGATGCTGAGTCATGAATTTAGCTGGCTTAAGTCCCTGGTCAAGGGGAGCAGGTGGAGAGGAGAGAAGGGAACTTGCATTACTGAGTAAGAAATTTCCTAGATGCTTTCTTTTTTAAAAAAATGTCAAATTATTAAGGGAGTACAAAAGTTTTTGTTACATGGATACACTCTGTAATGCTGAAGTCAGGGCTTTCAGTGTGCCCACCACCAGAACAGTGTTCATTGCACCCAATAGGTACATTTTTATATCTCATTCCCCTCCCATCCTCCCCCCTTCTTAGTTTCTGATGTCCTTTACATCTTTTTGTTGCCATATGCACCCGTTGCTTAGCTTCCATGTATCAGTGAGAACATGTGCTGTTTGTTTTTCCATTCCTGGACCTGAATCCAACCTAAGTACCCGTCGATACCTGACTGGATAAAGAAAATGTGGTATATATGAGATATATATATATATTAATATGTACTAGGGAGTACTACTCAGCCATAAAAGGAATGAAATAATGTCATTTGCAGCAACTTGGATGGAATTGGAGTGCATTATCCTAAGTGAAGTATCTCAGGAATGGAAGAACTTCCCCAGATGCTTTCTTCAGATTAAGGCATCAATGGCAAAATGAACATCATTGTCCCCATTTATGGACGTAGAAACTGAGTCTCAGGAAGGTTCATTCACACAAGGTCAGCCAGCTAATAAATGTTAGATCTGAGGTTTAAACTGAAGTTTGTCTACTATTGTATTAGAACATGGTATCCTCTCTCTTGAAGAGTGGGCAAGGTAGTTTCACATTCAACAGATATTGGTTTAGTACCTAGCAGGTATTAGCACGCATTCTAGGTGCTGAGGATAGATCAACGGACAAAACAGATGAAGTTGCCTGTCCTCATGGAGCTCACTAGCACAATAGGATATTGTGACAGAATCGTGCAACTACCTTACATAGTGCAATAGAATGATAATAATGAATATGTTATATTGCAGGAAGTTGATTATTACTGTGGACAAAAGACAGAGCTAGGTGTGGGTTTCAGGACTGTTGTGGAGGGGGTTATTCCAGTTTGGGGTCCCCTAAGCAGAGCCTGAAACGAGGACTTGGAACCGAGTAGTTTACTTGGGACATTATCCCAGGACACAAAATGAGGAAGTGGGGAAAGTGACCCAAAGTGAGGAGAAAGGCCACGAAGGACACGTTAAAGAATTGATGACCCTCCGTGGGCAACTGGGCTCAGTTTCCCTGGGAATCCTCCAAGCACCCCATAGAACATGCCCTGGCATCACCCTGTGGCAAAACTGGGGGCTTGGAGCTTTTACCCTGGGTTGGCTAAGGGTTGCTCCTGAGGAACTTCAACTCCCCTAAACTTTCAGGTTGAGTCTGCATAGAATGAAGGGTCTTCAGTGCTTCAAAGGACCAAAGCTGAGAGCTGGCAAGACACGTGCTTAGCATGGGACACTGCAGATGTTGCCAAAGCATGCTGAGTTCAAGTGGGCCACCGGCATTGGTGTAATGCACTCTAAATGTCCACCACGGTGTGAAAATCTAAAGTGGGTAGGGAGGATGATAAGGATGTCTGAGACCAGGGTGGTGGCAGGGGAAGGGATTAGAGTAGATGGACTCAGGACACGCTTTGAAGGTAGAGCCGACAGGATTTCCTGGTGGATCGGGTGTGAATTACAAGAGTCAGAGATGAGTGAAGGAGGGGAAGAAGCATTTTGCCTCAGCAACTAGAATAATAGAGTTGCCGTTAAGTGAGATGGGAAACAGCAGAAGAAACAGATGCAGTGAGGGAGATTAAGAGTTCAGTTTTGGACATTTATAGTTCGAGGTGAATATTAGGCATAAAGGAAGAGACGCCAAGTAGGAAGTTGGATCCGAGTCTGAAGTTTAGGGGTGAGGCCTGGGTGGAGATAATAATCGTGGGATCCTCAGCACACAGATATGTTTCCAAGCCACGAAGCGGGGTGAGATCGGCAGAGGAGGAACGCGAGGGAGAAGAGAAGCGCTCCAAGGACTGAGCCCCGGGCCCTCCAACAGTTACGAGTCAGGGAGAGCAGGAGGCCGAGAGAGAGATGGAGAAAGTATGGCTGGGGAAGAGGAAGAAAGCCAAGAGAAAGTTGTGTCTGCAAAGCCAGATTGGATCAGATTTAAGAGGGAATTGGACAAATGTAATTGGAAACAGGAAGTAAATATGGCTTCTTTTTTTACTTTCTTTTAAAAATTTTATTATTTTTTTTATTTCAGGATATTGTGGATGTACAAACGTTTTGGTTACATGAATTGCTTCCGTGCAGTTTGAGTCAAAGTCGTAAGTGTGTCCATCACCCTTACAGTGTGCATTGTACCCACTAGGTGTGAATTTACCCATCCCCTCCTCCCCTCTCTCACCTGATTGTTTTCTGTTGAATTTTATTTACTACCATACCTCAAAGAACTGAAAGTAGAACTACCATTGTATCTAGCAATCCCATTAGATACGACTTCTTTGAGATATTTTGCTGTAAAGAAGAGCTGGCGATGGCATAATAGCTAGATGGGAAGTGGAGGCAAGAGAGGGTCTTTTCCCTTTAATTGTGAGAAATAATAGCAATTTGTCTGCTGATGGGAATAATGCATCATTTCCCTTCCTAAGGAGGGAAAAATGGAAGATATAGAAAAGAGAGTGAATTGCTGGATCAACATCCTACCTACTGTAGTCAAGAAGTGGTGGGTATAAATCTCCAGGGGTATTTTAGCCTCCGACAAGAGTAAGTACAGTTCATCATTTTAACAAAAGATTGTGGGAGATGCGGAATGCATTGGTGGGAGCTGGTGCAAGTCTTCTCTGGTTGCTTCAGTTTTCTCAGTGCAGTGGGACACTCGGTAATGGCGTTGGATATTAAGGACAGAGAAGTTATAAAATATTTACCAAGAGAGCGAGGGAGAGAACGAACGAGCGAACTATTTTATGATTGCCAGGAAACAGCACTAAGAGCATTCATGGTCGTAAATATTTGTTAGCAAGTAAGACCCATAAATCAATCATTGAAGAATGACAGAGAAGAGTGAGGTCAATGTTGTGGGCAGGTTAGGATGCCCTGCTACATGCTCCCAGGGCGTATTCTATCCTGTTACTCCTCAGATTGTGTAAGGGAAAAGGAAACATGGTATTCTCCTACACAAATTTATGGCAATGGAAATGGATAGAGCCTTCTTGGTAAGGAGTTTGATAACATCAAATTTCTAAAATATTTGCATCCCTGAATCCCATAATTTCACTCATAATATTGCTCAAATACCCCTCCCTCAGGACGCCTACCTCTCTAGGACTCAGGCTCTCATTTCCCAAGCTGCTGGGAGTGCGACACTGCTGCTGGCTCTCAGCCGAGTTGCTCTCCGGGAATTGTCCTCGGCCAAAGAGAGCTGCCCCAGTAGTTGGGAGCAGCCCACATCTTCTGATTGTTCAGCGTGGGGTGGGTATAAAGGCCCACCTGTTTGCCTCAAGCTGGGATCATTCTGAAAGGCCTGAAATTCCAGAACTCCGTGTGAGATCTGCCGAGGCCTTCATGTGCCTACGGTGAAACTCAACAGCTCCTTCTGCCCAGTTCTGTTTCCTTCACTCCTCGATACCCTACAGGTGATGATTTCGAGGCCATCCCAACAGTCTTCCTACACTCAAATCACTCTCAGCCTGTTTCTCAGGGAATCCAACACCCTCTGATTCAAAAATTCTATAATTAGGAATTTATCAAGAGAAAATGAATAAGGAAGCAAAGAGTTTTCTGGTATATTGTTTATAGCAGTGCAAAATTGGAATGACATTGATAATAACAAAGATCGCCTAAATTATTTATGGTATGTCCATACTGTAGAGTCATCAATCTGCTATAGATACATATTTAATGGCATGAAAAGATTTTCTCAATATTTTGCAGTATGAGAAAGGCCAGCTTCAAGACAGTAAGTTCAAGTGGGACCTCATTAAAATGATCTATATAAATACATGTGTATGAAATATATGTGTAGTAAGAAATCTTGAAGAATAACCACCAAGGTCTTTAATGTGGTTAACTGGGTGTTGGAATTATATGTAGTTGGAGTAATTTTTTTCTTTTCATTCATATTGAGTGTCTAATTTTTATATGCTGACTGTAGTAGTTTTTGTAATAAGCTGAAGCAAAATTTTATTTTAATTTTGAGATAAAAAGTATTAAAACTGTTTCATCTTCTGTGTAAGAGAAGCAGATGGAGAAAACTCCCAGAACGGGTGGGTGAAGCCTAGCCACATGCACACCCTGAGTGTGCTTGAATTCTTGTGCAAGACTTCATCTGGACGTGTCTGCATTTCTAGAACTCAGGACGCAAGGTCTTCTGAAGGATGCATGTGTTGCTTGGCATGTCTGTCTCAGAGCTAGTCTCAGAATTACAGTTTAGTTGCTGAAATGTCTAAATTTCCAGTACACTTCAGTGATGTCTGGAAACAATAAACAGAATATTTGAAATCAAGACATTTAAAAAATCCAGCCTATTTAATCACTGTAAATATGGACAGTTCCACTCTTATCACAGAGATTGTTTGAGAGATGCCAATATTATTCTGCAACTTTGAGCAAAATCCTTACATCATTAGTTCCCAAACTTCAGTCACTGATGCACTGCCTTCATGATATTTTACGTATGCAACAGCTATAATATTGCTTATTTAATTTTTTTCCTTAAATGGACTATTTGTAGAGACATAAGAACTTCCTTAACTTGATTCTAAGTAATAATATTCAAGATAAACTGACTTAATTTATTTGCAATAATTTTTAGATACACATTAAAATGAGTACATAACTATCAAAATAGAAAATGTTTGTCCATGGACTTCTGAAGAAACATCTCTTGCATTTGTACCATGCTTTGGGAACACATTGCACTAAGTTGTCAGAATCCAAAAGAACATTTTTGGGGCCTACAGCATTCTTGCTGAGCTGGAAGGAGAGAAAGAGGGCACTCGCAAGCCTTTGGCCTGGCCTGTTCTCAACACAGGCAAACTCCAACTCCTGCCAAAGATTCATTTGAAAGTCAGTCATGTGGAACAAGAACATATTATATGTTAAATGGGTTTTTATGGGCTGGTGGGAGAAGGTGATTGCCACACAGAAAAGTGCAAACTTTTATGTTCTGTTTTCTCTGAGGCTGCTAGATGCCACCACAGACATGATTTATGTATTTATTTTGGCCAAAGACAATTTACCTAGTTGTTGGTGGTAGATGCTTCTTGAATTTAATTGATTAAAACTGTTTAAATTTTTTTCTTCTATTTCCTGACAATTTCAGAAAAAGAATGATTCTCATTTGGAAATTGAAAGGAATTCAGAAGCTACACTGGGACAAAAGACAGGAAGTGAGGGAGGAAACTGTATAAATGACCCTGACAGTTTGCTAAGACTTTAGCACGGGGTGTGGGAAGGAGGCTGTGAGAGTCAATTTGATCCCTGTTGGAGGACTGCTGTCTCACCGCCCCCAAAGATAGGTTATGGCAAGTCACAGGACACCCAAACTATTCCCAGCAATCAAACTCTTGACTTCAGTTGTGGGGCCCAACAACTGGGAAACTTCCAGTGTGTTCTTATCCCCTGGTTTGAAACCTGTCGCTCGGCATTGACTTAAAAACGCCCAGTGTAGGAGAGACTTCTCTGCATTTTCATTTTATAAACCATCTCTGGTTGGCCTTCTTTCTCATTGGAACCTAAAGAACATAACAAAAGAGGTTAAATTACCGCCATTTTCACAGACTTCTCATCCTGATCCAATATGCTAAGCCCAACACACTTTCCTATTTATAATTCTAGGAAAGTACTATTACTGTAGTCCCTGTTAATATATCATATGCAATGACCTTCCTACCTGCTAGGCAGGAGTCTTCAAAGCTTAGTGAAGGCAGTTGAAAGAATGGTTATTAATACGCTATCCACTCACTGGGTATTTGTGGGTGAGCATGGAAGGGCAACTTTGGGTGTAGTGGGTTTACTAAGATAATCACTTTTAAGCTATTAAAATTCTATGCAGATATAAGAATTATGATTATTATTGATCTGCTCAGTTGGCCACTTCCTCTTCCTTCTCTGCTATTTCTTTGTAGGTTCTCTACTTGTATCACTTCTGTCTGTAAGATTTTGAATTCCAGATGTGGCTCCTGCGTCCACGTCTAGCGTACCCCCTCCCGTTGAATCTGAGCTGTCCTGTGACCTGCTTTATCCACCACCATGTGGAAGAAGTGACGCTGATCCAGTTCTTCACCTGAGTCTTCAGAAGGCCTGGACGCTTTTTCTTTTGTGTCCTGAGGAAGCCATCCACCCGGTAAGAAGTCCTGCCGCCCTGACACCCTCATGCTGTGGGAAACCCAAGCCGGCCGTGCTGAGGGTTCAGGCAGAGGACAGCTGTGCCCCCAGCCCACAGATCCAGCCATTTCCCTGCAGGTTTCCAACATCGACTATTTGGCCATGTGAGCGGGACCATCTTGGGACTGGATCCACTTGCCCCACTCAAGCCTTCTCAGCTGACGTCACGTGCAACACGGATGAACTGTTTATTAGTGTGCTAGGGCTCCTGTAACAAAGAAATGCAAAGTGAGTGAGAACAGCAATTTATTCCTTCACAATTCTGGAGGCTGGAAGTCTACAATCAAGGTGTCGGGAGGGCCGTCCTCCCTCTGAAGGCTTTAGGGGCTGTTCTTTCCTTGCTTCTTCTGGCATCTGGTAGCCCTGGCTATTCCTTGGCTTGTGTAATAAACCCAATCTCCGCCTCTGTCTTCACAGGGCCGTTTTCCCTCTGTGGCTATGTCCCAAGTTTCTTCTCATCAGGACACCATCCACTGGATTAGGGCCCACCCTAATGACCTCATCTGAACTTTATTACATCTGCAAAGACCCTATTTCCAAATAAGGTCACATTCACGGGGACTGAGGATTAGGACTTCACCATATCTTTTTGGAGGATGCAATTCAATCCATAACAAACTGTCCACATTGAGCCCTGCTCTAATTTAAGAATTGTGAGCAAATAAATAGACTGATGTTTCTAGCCACTGAGTTTTGGGTTACTTTGCCATGTAGCAGTAAATACTGTGCACAAAAAGTTACAGGCGTTCGATGCCCTCCACTCCAGAGGCACTGCCATTTCCTGCCCCGAATTGCAGGGAATCTTTCTTTCTGTCACTTCCTCCCAAACTCGGCCCCCAGACTATTTCTGTTCTGGGAAATGTCGATATATACAATCCTATTTCTTTCTCATTGTCAATCACTCCTAATTTTCTCAGTCTCAAGCAAGGTTGCATTGGGAGTCATGTCATTTCTCCCTTTCTCAATATGATTATTCCAATATAACTTCAACATCTTTTTTTCTGCATTCTCAGGTGCCAATGTTTTCTCTTACTGCCTCGCTTTTTAGATGTTGGATGGATATCTGGCTCTACCATAGCTACAAACTTCTGGCTGGTTCCTTCCTCCCTTCATTACTCTACGCTGCCTCCCTTACAATAAGGATTTGGCACCGGGCAGTCTCCTCCTTAACACATCTGACTCCTTGTCTTCTCATTGGTTTGTGCTGTGGATCAGGCAAGTGTGATCTGAGTCACAACATAAGTACAAAGGGCGTGGATTTTAAAAATTCACGCTCAGGACCATTCTCACCCCAGATTACCTTCATTGGAGGTGGGAAGATAAGAATTGAAGGTGGGTAAAAATAGAAATACCATTTGATTCAGCAGTCCCACTACTAGACATCTACCCAAAGGAAAAAAAAGACATTTTATAATAAAAACATCTGCACTCCAATGTTTATGGCAGCAAACTCACAATTGCAAAGATGTGGAAACAACCCAAGTGCCCATCAATACATGAGTGGATTAATAAAATGGGGTGTATGTATACTATGGAGTACTACTCAGCCATAAAAAACAATGGTGAACCAGCACTGCTTATATTATCATGAGTGGAGTTAGAGTCCATTCTTTGACGTGAAGTATCCCAAGAATGGAAAAACAAGCACCACATGTACTCGCCATAAAATTGGTATTAACTGATCAACACTTAGGTGCTCCCGTGGAAGTAATATTCATCGGGGGCTGGACAAACGGAAGGGAGGTGGACGGGATGGGTAAATTCATAACTAATGGGCATGCTTGTAGCTCCAGCTTGGGAGATGCAAAGGTATTATATGTAACCAAAATATTTGTACCCCCATAATATTCTGAAATTTAAAAAAAAAAGAAAATAAACAAATAAATTGGAAAAAAAAGAATTGAAGGTGGAGCTGGATCGTCGATGAAGATACAAGGTGCAGAGGAGTGAAATACTGGAGCAGGAATACACATATGAGATGATTCTACTTAATTCATCTTCTATTCCAACTCAACTTCCCTGTCGCTCTTATGCATCTAAATCCTGGTTTATGCCACTGATAGTTCTAAAAACAATTTCACTTTCACTATTGTGTTTACTTACTTCATCTTCTCCTTCAAGACCCCAGCCTGGAACTCACTTCTCTTTCTCCCCACTCTTCAATTGCCTTGAATCTCTGGAATTTCAGCCATCATTCCCGTGCATTATTCTTATATCACATCAGCCCCAACATACACACATACACAGAGAGACGCGAGACCCACCACAAATTTATCTGATTTGGTATATACAAAGAGCTACCACTTGAATACATTCAGAGATGAGGGTGGAAAGAAGTACACGATGGTTCCCTAAAGTCTCAGGACCAGTGGATATCAGAGAAGAAGGGGACACGGAACAAGAGTTTGAAGGCAGGTACCTTGAATGTACATTGTTCTGTGGTTTCCAGGGATCCAACTTTCCAGAAGATATTATGTTTCATGACTTCAGAATGGATGGTTCTCTCATGCAAATGAACAGTTCGATAGGTTTTGCAGTACCTGATCAATACACCGAAAAGAACAAATAAGGGCAGAAAAGGGATCTTAATTTTCAAGAAAGCTGTAGCTATTCATGTATAGCCTGTGAGAAAACTACTCTTTCCTCAATTATCTGTGCATTATCAGATATACCAAATTTTGAAGCAGAGGAATTCTATTACAAAGTGACACTGAGATTGGGTTTTAAGTGAAAAATATCCTTCATTCATGTATTCGTTCATGTCAACTGTTTTGTATTTGGTGCTAGATGTCTTAGGTTTGGTTCCACAGGAGAAGATCTGAGACAAGAACCTCGTGCAAGTCTTTTATTAAGAAACTTCTCCCAGGATAACCTGAAAAGACAGTTGGCTTCTGGAATTCCCCAAGAAGCTCAGTGGGGGTTCTGGGACTCCTGGAAAAGCTCAGCGTGGATTATGGAGCTCTCTGAGAAGCTCACTGGGGGTTATGGAACTCCCCAACCCCAGAGGTTTTCTTTGTGTTCTAAAGAGGCAAGGGGAGAAACCGACAGCATCAAGAAACATCAGTCCAAGTTCTAGCTCTGGCTCTAACTGACGGTGATTTTAGGTTAGTTCCCTCAAAAGCTTTCCAAAAAGCTTTTGAAACGATTATATAATGTAACATGTAATTGTAACAAATGCCCAAATGAAAGCCTCCTACAGGCTAAGAACAGGAAGAGAAAATTGCAGAACAGGAGATTCCTGCTGTTGGGAGAATCCCAGCTGTGATAACCAAACTGGATTCCATTTTTTTTTTTTTTTTTTTTGAGACAGAGTCTTGCTCTGTCACCTGGGCTAGAGTGCAGTGGCATCACCATAGCTCACTGCAACCTCAAAGTACTGGGCTCAAGCGATCCTCCTGCCTCAGCCTCCCAAGAAGCTGGGACTGCAGACATGGACCACTATGCCTGGCTAATTTTTCCATTTTGTGCAGAGACACGGTCTCACTTTTGCTCAACCTGGTCTCTAATTCCTGAGCCCAAGCAATCCTCCCACCTCCACCTCCCTAAATGCTGGGATTATGGTATGAGCCATTGTGTCTGGCCCAAACTGGATTCTTGAGTCAGTGCAGCCATCACATCCATCCAACAGGGGCACCAACGAACCCTGGATGGAAATGGAAATATGACTGCTAATTAATTTAGGTCCATGTGTGACTTTTTACATAATGCAAACGTGCTCCCTTTCAGGCTGAAGAAGGTAGCACTCAAGCATAAAAATAAAAAGTCTCCCTGATCCAGTTCCTGCCCCTCCTGAAATAAGTGTTGCTAAAATACTCAAGATTCTGGTTTAAAGGCATGGCATCTTATTGCCTGGCTATGACAACAAATAGTTGGCTTGTCCAAAGCACCCACGTGTCTGGACTTGGCCTTATGCAAGAAAACCTCTGCTAGAAGAGAGTACCGTGGGCTCCAATGCATAATAGTGAGGTGTTCTAGGGTATATGAGAGTTGAATTGTTAGGGGAAAAATTTTGTACCTCATCCACCACTTCCTTGTTCATTCGACAAATATTTACTGAGCCCCTGTGAGCTACCAGGCATTGTTCTAAGCCATGGGGATCCAGCAATGAGTAGAACAAATAGAATCTCTATCCTTGAGGAATTTATGTTCTAGAGGGAAAGAGACAGACATAAGTATAATAAGTAAGGAAGCATGCCAGCGTTGCAGGTGGTGATCGTGTAATGGAGAAAAATAGTTGGGGTAGGGATCAGGGTTGCTTTTTTATATAGGGTGGTCAAGGAAGGTGTCAAAGATAAGATGGCATTTGAGAAGAGCACTGAAGAGGTGAGCAAAGAGTGTGCATGTGCGTGCATGCATGTGTGTGTGTGTGAGTGTGGGTGTGTGTGTGTGTGTGTGGGTGTGTGTTTAGAGTGTTTGAAGAATAGGCCAGATTGGCTGCAGGCTTTCCAGTGAGGAGGAGAGTAGGAAGTTGTAGAGGTGGGAGAAGGTGGGTTCTATAGGGAAATTGTTCTCAAACTTTGCTATATATTAAAACCACTTGTGAAGCTTGTGAAAATCCCAGTGTACAGACTTTACTCCAGATTAGACTCTCTGGGGTTGGGAACCAGAGATCAGTGGTCTTTAAAGTGGTCCCCTGAGCCATTATAGTGGTCCAAAGCCCAGGAGCAGCAATAAGGGGCCCGTAGGCCATTGCTTGGAGGTGTGATGGTTAATTATGTGTCCCCACTTGGCTGGGCTATGATGCCAAGATATGTGGCCAAGCATTATTCTGGATGTTTCTATGAGGGTATTTTTGGATGAGGTTAACATTTAGACTGATGGACCCTGAGTAAAGCAGACTGACCCTCACCATGTGAGTGAGCCTCACCCATCAGCTGAAGACCTAAATAGGACTAAAGACTGACCTCCTCCGAGCAAGAAGGAATTCTGCCAGCAGATGGCCTTTAGACTTGCGCCATTAATGTCGGCTCTCCCCTTGGTCTCTAGCCTGCCCGCCCACACTGCACGTTGGGACCTGCCAGCCTCCGTAATTGCATGAGCCAATTCCTTCGAATAAATTTCTTTCTATATGTGATACTTTGTAGTAGTGAGTTCTGGCTCTGGCATTAGTTCTTTTGGAAATGGATTAGTTCCTATAGGAATAGATTAGTTCCCATGAGAATGGGTTGTCTGAAAGCCTTGGACACCTCTCAGGTTTTGGCCCTTGTTTGCACGTGTCCGCTTGCCCTTTGACCTTCTTAGCCATGTTTCAATGCATCACAAAAGTCCCCACCAGAAGCTGAGCAGTTGCTGGCGCCATGCTCCTTGCACAGCCTGCAGATCCATGAGCTAAGTAAACTTCTTTTCTTGGTAAATTACCTAGCCTCAGGTATTCCTTTATAGCAACACAAAATGGACTAAGAAAAGGGTCCAGGGTCAAAATGGGAAAACACTTAGGAGGACATTGCAATAAACCAGACAAGAGTTAAGGGTGGCTTCGACCCAGCTAGTAACAGGGAGGTGATGAGAAATTGTAGGATTCTATATTCTCTCTGAAGGTAGAGCCATCAGCACTTGCTGCTGGATATATGACAGTTTTGCCACAATTTATTTCGGAGACCTAGGGCTCATCCAATCAAACGTTAGGTTAGTCACTTGTTTTTCTCAATTCAGAGCACAGGAAACCAAGCAGAATAGGGCTGTAAGTGTTAACAGACATGCTCAAAGAGAAAGTCTGATCCTCAGAGAATTCTGGCCTCAACCAAACAATTCAAACGTTTTCAAACATGCTGGAATAAGCAAGAAACAAAACATACTCTGACAGATAATTTATTTCTAAACTATATGGATCTTAAGTGTAACTGAATCCAGCTGTTTCTCCTCCTTTGCTCTTTCTCTCTCCCATCTCTTTGATGAGGCACTGACAACCTCAGAACACGTCTAGTGTAAAGTTCACACAGCGGGACAAAACGTTTTGTTACTCACAATGACTCTGATCTCAGGAGGGTTGAGTTTTCATCTATAAATCATCACCCAGACATCCAGTTGCCGTTACATTTGGCAAGAACCCTCTACCCAACTGCAACCAGGCCAAAGTTGGGCATGCGCCAGGAAAGCCTCAGTCTCGAGGTGGAAGAGAAAGCTCTTTCTCCGCGTGCTCCTGCCTCTCCTCCGTGGCACCCTTGCCTGTACTTCTCAGGTCCTGGAAGCTGCCTGCGGTCTTCCCTCGGGGTATTCACGGAGGCATCTCCACTGTCCAGTGGCCATTTCTCCCACCTGCTTCTTCCAGCTCGAGACCTCAGTCTTTCCTGTAGAGTCTCCATAAAAGGTGAGGCAGATTGTGTCTCAACCTCCACTTAAAGGCTAGCTTTTTACCGAAGACTTCCTTGAGTCTCCCCAAACTTACTCACCTTTCTCTGTGTTGGTAGCAAGTGTTATGGTCTTAATGTTTGTGTCCCTCCAAATTTCATATGCTGGAATCCTCACCTGCAAGGTGATTAAATGTTAGGAGGTGGGGCCTTTGGGAGATGATTAGGTCAGGGGTGGTGCCCTCATGAATGGGATTAGTGCCCTTTTAAAAGAGGCCTGAGGGAGAACTCTCATGCCTTCCATGTGTGAGGTTAGACTGAGAAGATTCCTGCCTCTGAGGAACAAACAAGCCCTCACCAGCCCTGGAGTCTGCTGGCACCTTGATCTTGGATTTTCTGGTCTCCAGAACTGCGAGAAATGAGTTTCTATTGTTTATAAACTTCCCACTCTTCTGCGTTTTGTATAGCAGCTTGAATGGACTAAGACAACAACTTTGAAAATCCATTTTTCAAACACCTAGCATATCTGCAGGCATATGCATCCTTCTAATGTCTGTTTCATCCTCTAGACCCCAAAGCACCCTAGGAACAGCCACAGTCCTGCCTGATTCACTCTTGTATTCCCAGCCACCAGCTTAGTACCTCATACTCTTGAGCATTCAGTTAATAATTTTTAATAAATTACTATTGCCTGGCACTGTGCTAAGCTCTGAGTATATACACTTGTGCTTGGCAAAGATTGGTTGACTAAGTGATGAAATTCAAATTTAAACATGTTCTAAATTCTTCATCATTTGACTAAAATCAGGTTTCATTTTCAAATTTCTAGTATCAACAAAAGGCATCATAATTATATCTCTAATTCTCCAAGCTACAAATGCTGCTTTCTCCATTTCTTGTATGAAGTATGATCAAGTACTATGGGTTAGTCCTTTCGAATAGTGCTTATAGTCACAGCTTCTCCATTTCTTCTGATACTAATTTCAGGTCCTTTTCATGCCTGAATTACTAAAATGGCTGTTCCATGCTTTCTTTCTCAGAGCTAAACATCATCAGAAATCTGGTACATATCCAGTCTACAATGTTATACTTTATTTTATATATTTATACACACATATACATATGAAATATATAATATGTGTATATATATTTGTATATTTAATTACATATGCACATGTACGCATATGTGTATGTACATAAAATCATTCTCTCGATATCTCTGAGGGATTGGTTCCAGGACATCAGTGGAGACCAAAATCCACAGATGCTCAAGTCCCTGATATAAAATGGCATAATATTTGCAAATAACTTTCACACATTCTCCTGTGTACTTTATTTAAATCATTCTTAGATTACTTATAATATTTAATATAATTTAAATGCTATATAAGTAGTTGTTATACTACATTATTTAGGAAATAATGACAAGAAAAAAATGCCTGTACATATTTAGTACAGATGTAATTTTTTTTTAAAAAAATATTTTTACTGTGTGGTTGGTTGAGTCCATAGAGAGGGAACCCACAGACACAGATGGCTGACTATATATGTAGGTTTGTGGAATCCACAGATATAGAGAGCTAACTGTATACACAGGTTTGTGGATTTTTAAACATTCACGTGAATGACATAATACAGTATGTAGTATTCTGCAGCATGCATTTTATTTGTTTTGTTAATTTTATCTTAATTATATGAAATAAATACTGTGGTATTTTATAATAATTAAAAAAATAAAGGTTATTGTAAAGAGGAGATTGGGAATTCCTGGTTCAAGATAGTAACCTAAACACATTTTTATTTTTCTTTCCCTCTTAAAAAAGTCTTCCAAAAAAAATAAGAACAAGAAAGGAAACAAAATCACAAATTCTACTTAAATAAAGCTCGGCGACATCTATAACATGTATACCCGCAATTTATAAAGATGGAAAGCAGAACAAGGAAGGACAAATGACTGAAACAGCATGCAGGAGGGTAGGGTAAGCACGTATGTACAAGGTAGGAGAAGAGGGTATGGGGACACAGAATTCAAACCCAGGACTCATGTAAGGTGGAACGATGCATAGGAAACCTTCTACAAGTAGAGTCACATTCTTTGGGGAGGGTGAAAAAAGTAAACCTATGACCAGCCTCCACCCCTGGGTACTGAAGGAAAGTCTCGTTGGCTCTGAGTAGGAGCATGGAACCATAAGCCAGCAGTCCCATGGATTTTCCATTTAAATTCACATTAAAGTTGGGTGGTTCAAAAACTTCAGGCTGTGAATTTTGTGTACAGTGTTCCTCAACTAACAGATACCTTGAGTGTTTGGCAGAAACAAATAAAAAATGGAAGCAATTATTAACTCCAGGAAAAACAAAAAGTTGTATAAAATCTGTTCAGTAGAGAATAGTATTTACAGAGTTAAAATAGTGAAAACACTGAACGTGAATTTTACCAAAAATTGAGACATACTTATATTGGGAGAATAACAGGAGTGGAAGAGGGGGTAAAAGTTAGCTAAATAATGGGGAGCCAATAGTTAATGTCTGAAATAGATTAATAAAAAAGAGAATTTCTATTGTTTAGAAATTTGAGATTAAATAACAATAACAATAAATGTTGGAATCCTTTGAAGGAATTGCTTCTGGGGACTTGAAGGGGTATCGGTAAGGTTGAGGAAAAGACAAAAATTGTTTTTCTTTTTGCTATAAGCCTTTTAACATTATCTGACTTTTTAGATTATTAGATTATAACATTTTGTTTAAAATAATAAAGAGGGAAGTAAATAAATTATGCAAATACAAACCAAGTAAAGATGTGATGTTAACATAAAAGTAGAAGTCAAGGCAAAAAATGTTATGAGATAAAGATTTCTTTTAGTGAAGCTTATAGTTCACAAAGAGAATATAAAATCATGAATATTTGTGCTTCCTAAACACCATTAAAATAGATAAATAAATAACTGCTAAAAAATGGCGGGAACAATTGCCAGAGCACAGCAACTTTTGAGACATTGCATATCTCTCAGTCATCATTAAATCAAATAGGAAAAACAAGGGGGAAAATGCTATAGAGAGGACTGAAATTGCACAGTTCATAAAATAGATTTGATAGACGTGGTGTCTATTAAACAGCAATTGTATGGACCATGAATTCTGATTATGAAACAATAAAACTAGAAATAAATAACCAAATCATAATAATAAAATAATCCCAGTCATCTTGAAATTTTAATGCATTGTCCTAAATATCTCTTGGAAGAAAATGAAACATCAATTCTCTAATTAAATTATTTTTAGAAAGCAATGACAATATAAACACTATGAATTAAAGCTTAGGGGAAGTAGCTAACACACTATTGTTTAAAGTAAAATTCATAATCTTAAATACCTTAATTTCCAAAGTGAAATGAAAACAAAATGTACTATTCCAAGAAATTTAAAAAAATAAAAATAAAATAAGAAAATAAAACAAGAGAAAATAAACGAGGGAACATAGGAAAAATAAAATAAAAAAATAAAAGAATATAATGAATAATATAAAAATAGAAATTAATGAATTAACATTTATAAGCAATACAATAATAAAATACTAGAAAAGCATAGCTTGTCTTATGAAAAATAAAAAATAGAGACCACTCAAAAACATAGCTTTAGGCATTAGAAAGTATATATAATCACAGACAGGAAATAGATAAAATGCTATGAAAATAAATAAAGCCCAAAGCCAATAAATTTGAAAACCTTAGAAAAATATAAATTAGAAAAGTTTACTGAAGTAGAAAACCTGAAATAAATATTTAATCAAGGGAGAAATTGAAAAACATCGATATATTACCAGCAATAGAGGTTCTAATTCCAGACGCTTTTGTAGGAGAATTTCAAACTTTCAAGGGACAGATAATCCCCATAATATAAAAACAGTTCTACATTCTACCATTTTTATAACTGTATGTTAGAAAAGCACTCAATCTTTCTGAAACTCAGTTTCTTAATTAATAAAATTGACTACAAAAATGTAAGGAATCAGAGATGCACTCAGAAATACTAGAATTAACAAGAAACTTTAGTAATACGGTCAATTATAAAATAAATGTTTAAAAAATCTCAACACCATTATAATAAAATAATTGTAGCTTGATCATGTAACAGGGAACAGATCTCGCACAAGTAACCAAAAAAACACAATAAAAATGGTAAAAAGATGCACCAAATTCACTGAGGGATATAAAAGAATGCTTGAATAAGTACAGAGATTTAGAATTAGGCACAGAGGAGGGTTGACATGTTAATAATTCCAATTATGGAAAACGTTAAGTATGTGGGCAACATGATGCCTACCTTATAATTTTCCTGTGAAATTTACTTTTGCATTTTGAGTCATTTCTGTTAATGTGTTGGCCAAAATAATTTCCATGATTTTCAACGAATTGGGACTATCTACTCTCCTACGATTCTCTAGCTTATATTTAGTTTTTTACTGAAAACTAATGAACAAATACATTTCCTATGTTTAATTTTTATTATTCGTGGGCTTGCCTCTATACTCTGGAGAGATCTCTTCTCTTGCCCAACTAGTGACTCACATAAATTATATACATGAGGATTCGGGGACTAATGATTATATCACCAAGGAGGCATGAGGGACCTCCCAAGAGGCCAGAGCAAACAAGCATCCCCACCACTGGTCTGGCACTTGGGCAGGGAGAGGAGGACATCTGATTAGACACAACACGTCTCTGAGAAAGCCCAGGATGAATCTCCATTCCCAGGGATGCGTGTTTCTAAAAAAACCCATGACATAAGCGATTGACAGATTGCAGCTGCTTCCTAAGAAAAGTCTCATATAACTGCTGCCTTATCATCTAGCGAAATTTGGTCCAGAAACAGGGGTTCTGAGGTGGCAATCCAGGTCTCCCCAAATCCTTGCTTCGCCCCAAAAAGACCGTTATCGGGCACCTTCCACGTGCAGGGATCAGGGCTGGGAGCTAAAGTGACCAGAAAGTCTAAGACATAGTTTCTGCTGTTGAGTGGTTTATGATCTTAGTTGCAGCATCTTGATTTTAAACATTATCAGAGTAAAGCAATAAGGGCCGAGGGATGGGTGAGTGGTGAAGACCACGGTGCTGAAGCGATCTGGGGCCAGGGGTGGGTCTTGAGGGCCAGTGATCCCACAAAGTGGGGGTGAGCGGAGGTGCCTGAGGTCTGAGGGCAGACACGGCCCTCGTGCTGGGGGAAGTGGGAAATGGAGCGCTGCTTTATTAGAGGCTGGGAAAGTGCCCCTGAACCCCGAGTTCACTCCACACTCCCACATGCTGCAGGCACACGGCAAAGCAGAACTCCCTGCTGGGAAATGTGGCTTCCTGCTCCTGAATTTAAGATGCTCTGGTCAGACACCCAGAGAAGACCCTGGACAGATGAACTGGAAGAGGCCGTGAGGGCATCAGGTGAAGGGGTAGCTTTTTCAGAGGGGCTGGGGGTGCTGTACTACACCACCTGGTCACGAGAGATGAGCCAGAGCAGCCGCAGGCTAGGGCCTTTAAATCTCAGCAAACCTCCCATCAGCAACCCCAAGAACCCCAAATGTTGGAGCACTGACTAGTTCCCACCCCTTCCTCCTACAGTAAGGGTTACAGAAGAAGTGGAAACTGCCCGGGAGTTTTCCCTCGCCCTCCAAAGCAGGATTACATACAATGTATGAGCTTCAGAGTGTAGGACATGGGCTTGCCTTGGGCACCCCACTGTCTCAGGTTCCAGAGCAGGAAGCCACAGTCCGGCAGAGGTCTGCTTTGGCGTGTACGTGCAGCCCATGGAGTGTGAGGTGGGGAGGGGTTTGGGGGTACTCGCCCAGCCACTGATAAAGCAGCGCTGCACTTCCCACTCGGCCGAGAGTGCAGGTGCCGGTGCCTGACGTCAAACCTCTGGTATCTCCATTCACCCCTCCCCACCTCGCTTTTAGAACATTCCCTCATCCCCCAAACACCTTCCGCATCAAGGTCCTCACCATTCACTTGGTTCTAGGCCCATATTGCTTTACCTCCAAATTGTCTGGAAATCACAGTTACCCCATAAAGAGGCTGGAGATGGGAGTCTGGCTCTGCCACTGCTTATTTCCACACCTGTTGTCGTGGTGGGGGATTAGTTCCAGAACCTCCCCCAGTGTGCGAGTGATGTCATCACGTGCAAGGAGAAATGCAGATCGATCTTGAAGGTTGGGCAGTTCTATAGTGAAAACTGGCCAAGAGGAAACCATTCTAGAAAAAGAGAATAATGTGAGCACTTACTCGGAGAAGGGAAATCAGGTGGCTTATTCAGAAAGCATTAAAAAGCCAGCGTTGGAGAGTGGTGAGCGGGGGGATTGTGCAAAGGCAAGCCTTGAGTGCCAAGCTGAGGATGCTTGTTAAGGCAGCATGCAATAAATGCACTGAGCCGTAGCCTGCTCTTCCGATACCCTCTTTTGACTTGCTTCTCAAAGACCAGTAGCATCAACATCACCTGGGAGTTTGTTAAAATGCAGAATCTCAGGCCCCACCCCAAAAGTTTTGAAATAGTATCTGTATTTTAACAAGATTCTCAGGTGACTTGTGTGCACATTAAGGCCCGATGAGCAGTGTTCATTCACACAGATTATTAAAATCCCAAGCCTCCCTTGAAGTCTTAAACAGGAAGAGATGGTTCTGAAATGTTGCTAACCACTGGCCTTCGAGTCACTACCTCGAAACTTCATTTCTCCAGCAATCTTAGCATCGCCCATGTAGATAGCATCTCAGAAGTTCTAAAACTTCATTAAGCACAGGAACGAGCTGATGTGGGTATTAACATGCTGGTTCTTGGGGTCTACACTCCGGCTCTCTGGGGGGATTCTGACACTGGCTATCCTGAGAACACGACATGAGAAGTATTGAGCTTATCATCGCCAAGTGAAGGACTCTGGAAAGAGTGGGAGTTTGAAAATATGCATATTTCCTACATCAAAAAGTTTTGGATTTGCTCTATTGGTCTTTCACTTGCCCCAGCCCTGCTTTAACTGGAAATTTATCATAAAGTAGAAATAACCCCATCAGCCTTCCAAGCAGTGATAAAATTAGCAGTGTAAACAAAGCGCGTAAGTGACCTTAGTCAGATCCCTTGTTGACTCTGACCCAACACCTACTAAGACGATTAGTCAGGGCAAATAAACAGGGCAAAGGGGGCCCTGGGAGGGGAGGCAGCCTCTCCCTGTTTACGTCCTGAGAATCCTCCAGGGCACAGGCTGGTTCCTAAAATGCCTGCACATGATTAGGGCTTTGGATGGCTACAGCCTTAGCCCCTTAGCCCCAACTCTGCGCCAAACTCCGTCATGGCGATTTTTCTCCAGGAGAGAAAGTTCCTTCCAACTTACAGTTTTCTTGCTGTTAATACTCCAGCTTCCTGACAAGGAGGCCCTCTCTCCTAGAGTTCCAGGGAGGCACGATGCAGGGTGGGAAACAGGTCCTGGTGGCCGCTTCCCTCCTTTCGAGGACGGGCCCTTTATTAGGCAGATGTCCACCATGCTGCTTGGTTTGAGACAGACACTAGTGTAAACCCCATCTCTTCCAGCTGGCCTTCCTGACTAGTCAAGTCCAAAGTGAGCTCTTCTTTTTCCAAACGGCTTGTCTGTGTTACTGACTTGGGCCCCTTCTGTTATGTTCTGATTTTCATTGGGTTGTTTCCTCTCCTAATTGTTAATTTCTTGAGAACAGAGTTCCTGCATTATACTTCTTTTTTGTATTCCTTGTAGAAAAAGTCCAGGATCTGAGTCAGAAGGTCTGGCTTATCAGCCCAGTTTTAACATCGCCAAGCAAACACTCCTTCTATACTCTATCATAACACCTCCCAGGAGAACAAAATCCTAATCCGTGTCAGATTACAGATATGAGGGGCCACTTTGACAGATGAGCCATGTGTTAAAAGGTCCAGGTTTACAGGCGAGAGTGTGCATGTGTGTTGTGTGTATATAGGTTTGTGTGTATGTGTGCATGTGCATGTATATGTGCGTGTTTATGTACGTGCATGTGTGTGCGCACATGCATGTGTGCACGTCCCCATTCCTTCCTCCTCCTAGGCAGCTGGGGCTGTAAGCTGAGAGCCTGAAGGTGTGGCAGGTGTACCCCTCTCTCAGAATTCTCATCTCCCGCATGCCAAACAGACCAGGGGCTCATTGGAAACTAGGCCAAGCTAGCAAGAATTATTCACGGCAATTGTAGCAATTGAACACCCTTCCCTGACCATCTGGGCTCTCTCTGGCTCTATTCTCTTCTTCCACTCCACGTGAGCAACTCCAGCATCACACCCCGGCCTGGTACAGCAGAGAGCTCAGCATTGGAAACGAAGCTCGCGAGCCCATTTGCCATTGCTTCACACGTGTATTCTTCTCTACAGAAACCTCCACAGAAGGGTGCCTCTGGCGGGATCTCCTGGTCCAGTGCTATCGATTAGCCACTGAATCCCAAGTTCTCCTAACCCTCTGCTCTGTTCTGGCACTGCGCCTTCTCTGAGCCACAGTTTTCTCCTGTATCACATGGATGTAATGGTAACCATGACCATGCTCTCAGAGGTTTAAACGCAATCGCATTGGCAGATACTTGGTAAATTTTTAAAAAATATTCCAGAGGAACTTTTTTATTGCCTTGCTCCTGAGACTCCGTATGGTTTTTGATGAAATGGAGACAATCGATCCTTAGAAAATGCTTAATTGAACAAATAAGATTTATGTCTTACCTATAACGATGAATGACTGCATCTATTCAAGGGGATTTTGTATTTTTTAAAGGAGGTATAGTGGAGTAGAACTGCTCTGGCGTGGGCACGCTTATCAATTGCATCGCGGCTGGGCTCTGAAACGTTTATTAGGCCCCTGCTCCTTAAGACATCTATCTGTTGGAGCAGGTGTTCTGGAAGAGATTAAACCAGTACAGTTTGGCCAACTCATCACCATTCCACTAAACGAATTTTGATTGACTTTTATGCTGTATGTATTTACGGAGAGCTTGACTTCCAGAAACATATTCTCGACATGGAAAAAATGGATAAATGTACTGACGTATCCTCACTTCAGGAGAAAATCCAGTCCTCTTGTCTTCTGTACCCAAGATTGTAGGGAACCAGACACTTACAAGGACAGTCCCTTGACAAAAAGCCCTCAAGGAAGCTTGCCATGCTGTCTAGCCTCCTCGCATGGCGCACCGGCCACCTGATTCCAATCTCGACGCACACAGCTGACTGCAAAGCGCGGCTGGATAAGTGCATTGTGCCACTCGAGCAAGACCTGACGTCTACTTGCACGTTGTTAGAAATCAAATCGGGCTGAAGCCCCTGACTATTCCAGTCCAACTTCTTACAGCTCTATACTCTTTCTAGCCTAGCTTCTTCTCTTCTGCCTACACGCGTATTTATATCTCGTCTGCTAAAACGAAAACAACTCTAACAAAACAAAATAACTTTTCTCTTACCCTGCTGTCTTACCATAGTCACGCTGCTTGTCTGTCTTCCGTTTTAGTGTCATGTATCTGCACAGTACTCAGACATTATTGGACATTGTTTCTTTCTTTTTTAAAATAAATTTTATTGTGTCTATTTGAGGTTTACAACATGATGTTATAGGATAGATACATAGATAGTAAAATGGTTGCTAGAGTGAAGTATATTAGCATAGCTAACATCTCACATGGTTACTTTTATTTTTGTAACCAGAGCAGCTAAAATCTGCTTTTTAAATAAAAATCCTTAATATGATACAATTTCATTAACTTCAGTCCTCTTGTTGTATATTAGGACTCTAGACTTGTTCGGCCTACATATCTGCTACTTTGTATCCTTTGACCTACATCTCCTCATGTCCTCCTGTGCCCCCT
>RJWJ010016282.1:0-34726 GCA_004363605.1 Indri indri
TTTCTGTGGGTACAGAGCTCCATTTTCACTCCGGTTCTGGTGTTGGAATAATTTTGCTTCTGAACAGTGATACAGTCTACGTTCTCCCATAGTAATGAACCTCCAACCTGAGAAGCAAAAAGATCATTCTCTTCTCATCCTCCACTGAAAATTGCTATTCCAGGTTTTGTTCTTGTTTGAAAACCAAGTATGAAATTTTTGTACATTCCACCTTTCACTTCCTGTTCACTTCTTCAGGTAATTACATTTTTATTTGTTTGAATGCCAGTTCTTGTGATCTAAGTTCCTCTTTTATACAAACATTCTCAGACTCAAAGCAGCTCCATATTTCTGAAAATGTATGTTTTCCTTTGATTATTTTTTTCTCAGTGCTGTTTTATCCTCTCTGCCCCACCCCTGTGTCTGGCAATGCAATTGCACTTTGCTAATTTGGGGGAGATTATGTTTAATAGAAAAGATATGTCTGAGAAAGAAATCAGATTTTTTGGTTAACTGGAAGAATATTTGACAGGGGTAGAAATAATTTTATCATCTCATGGCTTACCCAGTTCTTCAATATTCTTCAAAGTGGGCCACGCATTTGTAAAGTTCAGGAAATGAGTTCAAGGGCAGGATCGGCAAAAACAATGTAAGAAATGAGGCAAGTGTGTGTTGCATGATCTACGACCTGTCTTTTTAGGCACACTCTCTCCTCTTGAGTCATCTTCCGGGGATATCTCTTCTTTGTTTCATCCCTTGCTGACTGCAGAACACCGATACCCTAGCTACGGAGACAAACAGTGACTAGATGGTGGATGGAGACAGGATTGGAATCTCCTGTGCCCAAAACTGATTAGTGATGGACAGAATGCCTTAGGACAATTCATTGACCACTAAGCTTATACTTTTTTCCAAATTATCTCTTTCTCTTGCTTGGCTCGAAACAGGGGGCAATATTAAACTCATCCTCTGTTGATAAACAGTATCCAATACAGATATGAAGCTAGCATGGGCCATTTGGAAATTAAAGAAACCCAAAGAGGAGCTTCTGATGGAATTTAGTCTCAAATCATTGCTTTGGAACAAAAAGATATGAATAACTACTCTCATGTAATAAATACTCTTTATATACTAGGCCCTGCTCTGGTCCTTTATAGACATTATCTCATTTAATCCCCACTCTTTACTTGAAATACTTTTGTTCTTCTTTTGTACATGAAGAAACTGAGACCCAGAGGTTATTTATCCTGCCCGGACTTGAACCCAGGTATGATGGGTTCCCAAGTCTATGCTGCCCAATAGCACATTAGACTAAGAGAATCACCTGTGTTGGTAATCTTTGTTTCATATTGATTTCATTTTTGGGCCTGTGTGACACCTGTAAATCTTCAGGGAGTTGTAACTGGGAGAGAAAAGCAGCTTTCTCCCAGGGCGTACAAAATAAAGCCAGAGGGTAGTGCTAACAGGGCCTTTTCCAGTTTGAACAGCTTGGGGGCAGAGCTGGGGACAGAACTGCAGGGAGACACAGAGGTGTCCTTATTCTTGTAACTGAACAGAGTTGTCCCCAGAGAAAGGGATTCAGGCTTTGGGAGTGCACGGCAGGGCACCTGGCCACCTAGGAAAGAGTTAATTCTGAGAACTAGGGAACATTTAGATATGAGGGGAATAGATTCCAACATTTAATGGGATCTTAGATGACATGTTGTATAAAATTTTCAAAGTGGGATTCTCACATACATAATTTATCTCTGTAATTAAAAAGCCTAATTTAAAAAATAATACAGATGCAACACATAATGGTGTGATTTCTTGTCACAAAAACAAATTATTATCTTGATAATGCAATACTGTAATTTACATTGCTGGAAAATACAGTACTTTCACGAATTGCGTGATAAATGTTGTCTAATTATTTCCCCCTCCCCATCCCCCTTCATTCGTTTTGCTTGTGAGATGATAAGAATCCAGTCATCAGTGGTGGGTTGAGCGCTCTCTCTCAGCATCTGTGGGGCAAGGACAAAATTTAGGACGGTCCCTGGTCCCTTGGCTTTGTCTTATTGGATAAGCAAAGCAGATGCCATCCTGCGCTGGAATATGAAAGGGCATGTTGCAGAAGGTCCCTAGGGGGCCTGCGTTTCATTGCAAATGCCTCAAGTATTCTACAAATGAGAGTGAGGGGCCTACTGTTGTGGTGGTACTTTAGCCAGAAATGACCATTCTATTTTTGAGCAGCCCCTTCAATTCCCCTTGCTTCCCTCCCAGCTACAGCACCATCATTCTCGGTGGGAAGGGAGTGTAAATAACTCTCCCACTGCTCATGCCACTTAGCCGGCTGCAAATTGATGTGGATGGCTCTTTAGCTTTGGAGGCTGTGCCTTTCACCTTCACAGCTCTGGGCTTTCATTGGCCTGCAGCTTCGGAGCCTGAGATAAATTCTTAACTAGAGCTTAGCTCTCTGCATTGCAACACATTAGAACTCAGCCAGTGGACAGAAATTTCAAACATTTTGGAAACGTACACCTTGTCACTCTCCGAGGGCAATGATTTCAAGAAATTATGCCATCTCTGCCCACCTTTGCATACTAAGGCTAAAAACCCAGAGCCATTTCTAACTCCAGCTAAAGTGCTGAAGGTCAGAGAAGTCAAGATGAGCAGAGCTTTGTGCATGTTTCCCATTATTATGCTAATAGTATGCATGGTCTTCCTGCACTTACACATCCATTTTCAAGGCCCCCCAGAATACATCAGAGTTTTAAACAATGCTAATATTGTAATAAAACAGTGACAAATGACTAAAAATTTCAAGTAAAGACTCCCATTTTGCCCTTGGCTTGTGACATTTGGGAGAAGAAAGTAAAGATAGGATCTAAAACGTGGCTTTTAAATTCTGTTAACTCTTTTTTGGTTTGTTTTGTTTTGTGTTTGTTTCCTGACTTTGGTGTTCATACCATAACATTCCTAACAATCTGTTTTTCCACTGTAAGGCTTCTCATGATTTGGGTGCATGTTTGAAAAAAATGTTTAGGATATATATTGACACATTTCCTATGAACCTGTCTTGTGCCTTTGGAGAGAGTGACACTATTTATGAAGAGTTTGCTGATTTTGTGAGTGACTCCAAATCAATCATGGTTTTTCCTCTCAGTGTTTGCAAAATAATTGAGTACACTCGCTTGCCTGCTTTGGATGAAAACATTCCAACTAATTTAACCCCTTCTCATTCTTTTAATAACGTAACTTGTTATTCATTTTTAATTTTCTTCGCTAACATCGGTAAATTAATTCAATCAAACAGCTTTTATTCGGTCTGTGCTATCCTAGGCATTCAGTATATGAAAAGCATAAGAAATTTAGGAGTCTGATCAATATCACATGGAAATAACATGCAATGAGTGTCATGCCCCTGACAGGAACAAAAAATACTAAGAGAATGCTCTGGAGTGCAGAGCACTGGTGGGGAAGGGACTGGAAAGCTTCCCGGAGGAGGGCCCAAGGGGCAGAAGGAAGGAGAGCATGGGCGAAGCCACGGGCAATCCTGGGGGCTGGCGGGCATGGGCAGACTGAGGCTCTGATGCGCGGCCGTGATGTAGGGCGTGTTAGGAAATGAGGCTAGTGAGGGTGTGTGGGGGCCAGTGGAGAAAGGCTTTGAATGAATGGCTCTGAGTTTTAGAAACATAAATTGAGTATCATCACTGATCTTTTTAACCATCCCTCAAATGCTACAGCTCTCAGTCATTAGCTATACCAGTAATATTTGTCACTTAAACTGTCTCATCCCATTACTGTGCCTAAGAGCTCCTTAGATGAAGAGAAAGCTCCATACTTCATGTTTCTTTTCCCTTCTCCCCTCAGCTCTGGCCCTGTGCTGAGTTCATACTCCTCATTCAGCAAATAGTTTAAAAGAATTGACTCTCACGTGTTCATTGTCTCTAGAGCACAGAATACAGCCAGCCACAGGCCCTTTGCATAGGCTGTCTGGGTATCCTCAGGTTTGCTACATTAAGAAAATTCCCCACATCTGGAATCACAATTCTGGATGACAGTGTGTTTTTAGAAAGCCTAATGGAAAGGAAGAGCATGTGGCTGGCCTAACATAAAATCCCTTAGCATGGAGCTATTTGCCGGGGAATTGGCTATCTCTGGATGTAGAGTACAGAACCCTCATGGATTTGGCCTTTGTCCTGCAGCTGCCCCCTAAGCCATGATAGGGAGCACCATGAGCTAACAGGGAGAAGGATGGTCTAAGCCTCGGTGTGGCAAAGTAGGCCAGGCAGGAGCTGGCCTTGCCATTCCCTCCAGCCATATTTATCCTCACCTCTGCCACATTGCATGTTTCCCTCTGATGACACCAACCAGACAGGCCTGGGCTGCCCTGAACAGCGAGGAAGTCTCATCTCACCTCATCTTATTCTACTCATTCCCTTCCACTCACCACGCCATTTTCTCGTGGGTGCACTGGGCTGGCCCCTACTCACTGTCTAACAACCCCCGAGTTACCATTTCTTCTCAAATATTGATGGACCAGGTCCCCTGAGCTGCAGCACCCCTGGCATGCCTCTGTAAGAATATTCCATTTTAATAAATTGCATTCGATCTCAGTGCTTGTTCTGCTCTGGACTTTTCTATGAGAACCTCACGTACTGGGCAAGGCCAGGGTAAGACCAGTGACGCAGTGTCCTGGGGCACACGTGTGAGGGTCAATAAGAACCCTCTGTTATCAAAAGAAATAATATTTTAATGTAATATTTAAAAAATCAAACTAATGCAAAAAATCCATGATGAGCAATGGATCAGCATTTTAAATAAAAACAGGATACGTGTTACTGATTTTCCTTTTAGCCTCAGGCTCCAATATGGCTTGACAGAGCTCTGTTACTGATCCTGTCTTGATTTAAAATGTTGATATGTTGTTCATCACTGATTTTGCATTAATTTTGTATTTTTTTAAAAATATTGCATTAAACAATTACTTATCTTGATTAGAAAGGGTATTTTGTGCCCTGTTCGATGTGCCCAAGGATAAGGCCTCACTGGCCTCACCTTAGCACTGGCTGCGGTGCTGGGACCGTGTCTTATTCTCGTTGATACCTCAAGCTTGGCGCGAGGCCTCACCTGTGATAGGTGCTTATTAAATGTTCCTGTATCTACTGCCAGATTCAACTGAGAATGAGCTCCAGAGCGTGGGCATGTGAATTTTACTCTAAGCTGTAGCCTTATTATCAACTCTCCTAGTTCAAATTTCCTCCCCCAATATAATCTCAGTGGTTGAGAATACTGTTTAGTATTTAAAGGAAAACTGACCCCTGGGCCTGATTCTAAGTAGTTGACACTGATTTAAGGGAATATCCCAGATCCACTGATTTCCTTTTAGGTATATATTAAGCACCTACTACATGCCACGGGCTTCCCCAGGCGTCCTCCCTGTTCTCATGGAGCTTATTAAAGCCTGGAAAGGGAGAGGGTGAGTAAATTGATGATGCATGAAATCATAAAAACACGTACAAGATGAAGAAGTAATCCAGACGAGCAAGCGATCCCGAACATAAATACAACTGTTCCCCTAGACAGCCAAAGATCGTAAAATAAAGATAAGTTTTTTTTCCTATTTGCCCATCGAAAATTGTTACTTACTTTGGGTGAAAGGATATTTGCAAGGCTACTTTTATGATATACAGCTACTTTCACCTCGAGTCAAAGCATTTTAGAGATCAATTTTCACAGCGCCAGTGAAAGACAAGGGATATATATCTGTTAGTTGCCCTGAATTTCACTTCTGACAGTGATTGAAATGGCTAAGACCACCTCTACCCCAACACAGTCCCACTTGACACCAGTTACCTGAAAAATGACTGTAGATTATCAAAGCCAAGTGCAGCTTCCGGGAACACCAAAGGCTAGTCAATTTGGCGCTTGCCTCGCTGGGATGGAGTCTGGACCACATCTTGTTAACATATGTATGAGGCTATCGTAAAGGAGAAGAGGAAAAGCTATACTGAGACTTAAACCTGTAATAACTATTTCATTCTTCATGTATGTGTATCTTGCCCTTGGCTTGAGTCTAGGGACTTTGTTTTCAATTAAGTTTCAAGAAATGTTTATTAAGCACCTGCTATGAACTAGCACTGTGCCAGAGGTGCGCGAGACACAAAGATGTATTAGATACGGTCTCTGCCCTCAAGAAGACTGTAGTAATACGGAGGGAGGGAGTGAGCAGGAGGATCCCCCAGTCACAGGGGTCAGTATGCATGTCCCCGTGTGCTTTGTGTGGCCTGGCCATTCGCAGGTGGGCGCTGGGGTCAGACTGCCTGTGTGGCTTTGGACAAATTGCTTGCCTTCTCTGTTCTTCAGTTTCCTTTTCTCTAAAATGAGAGTAGTATTTCCCTAACTCATATGTTTGTTGTGAGAATTAGAGTTAACCACGTGCAGCACTTAGGACAGTGTTTAGCACACAGTGGGCCCTCAGTAAATATTGGCTCTCATTGCTACTATCGTGTCACAATGACAGGATTCTGTGCAGGCTTCGGTGAAAGCACAAAGGAGGGTCGCTTTTTGTAATCTGGATGGAGTCCCTGAAGAACATGACATCTGAGTTGAGTCTGGAAGAATTCCTCGGTGTTATCCAGTGGCAGAGGGAAGCGAAGGGTGCTCTGAGGAAACGGCATGTGCTGTCACAAAAGAATGAAAACACACAGCGCGTGGAAGGAGATGGGGAGGAGGGGACTTTCGGGAGGCCGAAGAAGTGCAGCCCTGCGTCAGGCACAGTGAACAACAGCGTAACGAAATGAGAGGGCTCTGTCCTGGTGGGCAGAGGAGATCGAATCACCAGGGCGGAGGGAGTCAGGGAGACTCGAGGCTTTGGTGCTGAGTGACTGGGGAAGTCACCTGGAAAGGGAGTAAGACTTTGAGATAGACAGACTAAGTAATCTCTGCACCACTCTCGGCATTTAAAACAGTGCCCTGCACTGAATAAATATTGCGTTAGTTGATTTGACAATCCATTGATTATTGCTTCTGTGTTATTTATAAGGTCTGCCACTTTCATACAGATGAAACGTTGGCTTCATTGACGTTTTAGTGCAATTATTCATTGGGGACAACAAGTTCTCCCATGATCTTCCTATTTCATTCCTAATTTATTCCTGTGCCACAACCCCACGTCTTTGTTATTGAAATAATTATCTTGGAATACAGTTGATTCAGTTCTTCCCCCAAAATATCATTTTTAGAAAATTATTAATAGGTTTAATATAAAAGTAAAAATTTTAACAAGTTCCCTATCAAAGAGCTAAAGCAGGGGAGGTGGAGGGCTGTTTGGTGGGTGCTACCAAGGCATGGGCCCATGGCTAGATAACAAGACTCACTTCCTTTCCAAATCAAAAGCATCTTTGATATTTTCCCATTGTATTTGTCAAACACATTCAGGAGACCCTTTCTACAAATTGCTAAGTTTGTCTCAAATTAGATAGTTTTAATCAGCTTTCTCTTTCTGTCCACAATGTCTAAGTAATACCAAATTTGGGAACAGCATTTTAATTATGCTATCATTATTAAGGCAGCAGGTGGCTTTTAATGAGATCTTGAAACAGAGCTGTTTTCTCTATGTCCAATCAAAATCCACACTTTGGTGCCTTGACAGAAAACAGTAAACTGTTTTTCTCAGTTCTGGGGAGTTGCATCAAGGAATGTTCTAAAAATTAAAGTTTCAGATTGAACCTGTTTTTGTGTTTTACATGATGAGGAAATATTACTTTATGGGAATAAACAATAACTACACTGGCCCAAAATAAAAAGAAATTCATGCAAATTAGCCCAAATCTAGTGTGAACAATTAATTCTGAGCTACTACTAAGAAGCTCTATTTTTCAACTCTCAAACGGTTTTATTGAGAGAAACCTGAAAGTCTGCGAAAATGCATACACTTATTCAGCATGAAAGAGAGTTCTAGCAGTAAGGACTTTTAACAATTTAGCTGAGCAAAGAGCTGCTATTACCTTTTTAAACCCAAATAGATCTGTCAGATTTTTTTGTTACTTTTTTGCATATAGTTCAGCAAGTTCAGTAAAGTTTTCCAGAAATTGCATTTTCTGTATTTTGAAAAGCTTATTGGTTTGGGAGTAAAAACCCAGATTTTCCACAGGGGAATAATTGCTCAGATTACAAATTGTTTTCTTAAAGTTCACCATAAAAGCCCCTATATATGGGTGTGGAGTAAACAGATGTCTATTTATCACGCATATAGAGAGGCTTCTTATACTGCCAAAATATTAATATTAAGAATTTTTGCTGGTATTTTAATTCTTCTTTTATTCTCTACATACTTGTTGCTTATAGATGAATCAAAAGATTTACGGAATGAGTGAATCTAGACTTCTGTGCTTCCAAGGTCATACCATAAATTAGATTTAAACTCTTCAACACAAGGATCTTCCTTTCCCATCTCCTTTACCGCTCACTGCATTTAGTGTAGTTGCTTAGATTTTATTGATTTAACTTACTATAGAAAGAAAAAGTCAGAAGTCAGTGGCATGTTGCCCTCCCTAAAAACTCACGTTAACTTAGGTTCTAGGATTTAAGGGAATCACAGCACTTCCTTGAGTACCCAGCAGTGAGGACTTAGCAGTCCTCAAACCAATTCAAATGGTGTAGTGCCAAACGAGTGACAAGAAGCGAGTCCCCAAATGACTGAGAGTGTCTGGTGCATGAATTCCTTGAATCCCAAGAGTTTGGCTAATTCCTTTTTCCCTGTCTTGCCCTGGCATTTGTTTGAACCAATACCCTATCTCATAAAAACCAGCAAGAAAGCTCTAACAGGCACCAGTGTCGGGTAGGAGTGAACATTTAAGAGCTCTGGGAAATATTTCAGTGGGGACAGGGAGAGGAGGCATGTGTTAGGTATCTAGGCACCTTGGACTTGATTCTAGGGGCAGTGGAAACATTCCATATTTAAAATGGGACAGTGACATAAACAAATTTGTATTTGAAAATTAATTTGAGTAAGATTGAAAATAAGGAGATGATGTCACGGTGCTGGGAGAAATGCAGAGAACATGGGCTGGGAAACAGTGATAGAGAAAAAAATGAAAGATTTAAAAAATGCAAAACTAAGCCAAATTGGCAATGGAGCCATTAGCAGCGGGGACAGAGTAGCATCGAGGGTCACTTGAGCAACTTCGTGGGTGGCGATCTCTGCATCTTTACTTGGGAGCAGAATGAAACATTTACAGCAGAAGCAAAATTTTACCACATTGAAAAGGAGGCAAAAAGGAAAATTTCAGAAAAGTAAATTCTTAAAAGACAGGGGACCATACCCTACTTATGTGGGATGTGGTATTCCTGTGGATATATGGTGGAGTGGTCAGTAAAATTCAGATATTGTCTCCATATTTCTTTCTTTCCCGGTGGGTATTGCCAATTTTCCTATTCTCTGTCTCTCTCTTTTTGTATTTTAACTTACGTATTGTTTTCCTGAACAAGGATTTAGCACATAACAAAAATTCTATTACAATAAATTGGTGCATAAGTAACTCACACATTAAGATACAAATTTTCTGTGCTAGTGTAATAATCTTAATATTTTACATCAGACCTCACTTGTTGGGTGGTGATTTGAGAAGAATTGCCAATTCTTTATATGACATAGGTACTATTTCTTTTTCTGTAACTCTCATACCCAGATGTCACAATCAGGACGACTGAAGACATTTCAGCCATGAAGCTATATAAAGATTTTAAAAGATATCATTCTTTGTAGTGTAATTTTAATGGCAGAGTTACCAATAAATTACTATCATTATTAAAAAAGAAAGAAAGAATATTAGCTCTCTTTATTTGAATGCAGTGGAAAAACATAATTCTTGACACTGCGAGTGATGTTATTAACATTTTAAACAAAAGTTATAGTCTTTCTTTTAAATATATTATTATTATAAATCTGTTTCATTTTCAGATTTTCAGGAATCTATATTATAAGCTATTTTCTCCTATTTCACAATGAAAGTAAATTAAAAGATAGGATTTGATCAGCATAAATTTGCTTTACAGAAAATTATTGGAATGCCTCTGTGCCAATGGTAAGAAATATTCGAATATCTACTGTGATTATGATAGCCATTATATCATTTATATTTTAAAGGAATGTAATAAAATAAGGCTTTTCTATATCTCCTTTATAATAGTTCATTCATTGTTTCATTCATTCACTCTTCCCTGCTTGTTCATTCTTTCTTTCATTCAAGAAATATTTATTAACTACTATGTGTGGACATTTCTGGCTACCTAATATCCATTCCCCCTTCTAAGAGCCCGCTGATTTCCTTGTGGGGCATTAACTTCCCTCCACTGTTTGAAGCATTGGTTGGGTGGCAAACCCAAGAAGTTCTAGCCTACTGTAGAAGCCAAAGGGCTCCACAGAGACTTTCTCCATATCTTTCCCATCACCACCCTGGAGCATCCACAGTGCAGGCGTATGATTGGAACTTGATCAATCAGACACTCTGTCCTGGAGTGGTAAGCTTTGAAGAGAGTAACATACCCACAAAAAATTGATTAGAACTGGTCCCTTCATTCCAGTGTTGGTGGCAGGGGGGGAAAGGGGAGAGGGTCTTTGAGCACTTCCTACTTCTGAAACCTTCTAGTCCTTCTTAATTCCTACCGATTCCAAATTCTCTTTCTGCCCTTTCTTTTGTCCTCTCTGTGAGTCCCTTCTTATTCTTCTAATAACCTTCCCTTTTTCTTAATTTAAACAGAATTCATTTCCGATACTTGCAATCAAAGAACCCAAGCTAATAATGACAAACTCTGCCTTTGAGAGGCTTATAGTCTAGTAAGTACATAGTAGATTTTCATATCAGAATACTTTTTGAATGACAATGATATGATGTCCCCTTCAGCAATCTATTTTTCAAGCCACCAGCATTCCAGACTTGTCAAATGCCAGGGGCAGATGACGTCCCCATTCATTCTGTTCACAGTAGGCGTGCACAGTAGGCGTCGAGTAGGATAGTTCTGAGTTGCTCTGTTCGTCAGGTGAGTGGATGGATAACATGAAACAAGAATGGTGTCATCCACATAGCAATGGTCAGGGCTGATGTGAACAATAACTTTAGATCTCCCTTAGCGCTAAGCAATCGATGGCAGAAGTAATCTGAACAAAGACCAACTCTAACCACTCAACAAGTTAATGGGAAGGTCAATTTAATCTTCTTACCAAAAAAGCCTACTTTACATTATTTTTGGCATTTGATTATATTAAAAGCAGGTTTACATCAAAGAAACCAAGGCATTCAATACATTTAATGAGAAATAAATCTATGACAGTGTATAGTTTCAGTGCTTTGAAAAAATAAGGAAGAATAAATTTAACTTATTTCTACATGAATGTAACTAGATTGCTTTCAAATGCAGCCTCTGAGCTAAAGTAGAAAGAGATTTTATGCACAGATGCCAATAATGGTTTTAAACAATATAAATACTTGCTTAAAGATGGATACTAATGCCCTCTTTGGAACTATTGTGGTCTATGAGGTCAATAATACTCATTTAAAAAACTCTCCAAAAGTGTTTTCATACAATAGCCGCTGAAGATAATGAAAGGGCCATTACGGTCTGCTGAGTCAATAATCTATGTTTTTAATACATGCTCCAAAATTCATTTCCTTTTCTATGTCAGTGTCTGTTTAAACTATTTCAATTAATTATTGTTAAGAGGAAGAGTTGTAATCGGTTTGAACTTTATGTTTAACTGTTATTCATCACTCAGTTCTTTAAGCCAGTTACTTATACTGATATGTTAAGCTACGTTATTTACCAATAGCTTAAAGCAATGGAAGATGGCAAAAACCATATGTTAGAGTGAAGCAAGAATAAAAATTTGTACAAAAAAAAAACCCCTTCTATAACAATAGCTTGGAAAAATTGAGTAAAAGCTAGTTTGGGTGCTCAACTGGCCAAATTGTTGCAGATAATTTCAAGTTTTCTGGATATTTTTAAAAACTTAGTTTTATAAAATGGTTATATCGGAAATTTTAAATCTGACCAAACCAATATAAACATGACCAATGGGCTCAAAATACCCTGTTTTGAGCAATAATTTCACATTATTTGATTTGTGAAACTAAGAAACACTTTAATGTTTAAAATATAGATATTTTAAGTATGGTTTGTGTGTTTAGAGTCTGACAATTGAGACTGAAATTGCTTGTACTTTTACAGAAACTGTACCAAGGTTGTAAGGGCTAAATTGTTAAATTTATTCTGGGAAGCACTGACGATTTGAAATAAGGTTACATTTATTTTTTAAACATCTTGTTTGCATGTATGTATGCATGATTTGAAGTGTTGGTATTCTGTGATTTAACTGTATGATTTTATGCCTGCTGCACTTTGGATGCTCATGGAAATGAGACGCCTGTTCTCCTTGTTTCTCTGCTGCACAGTATTTCAATAAATATTTTCTTCCTCTTTCGCTCTATTGTAGTTTTGTGAAAATATCTTTTAGCTTAATTATTTAACCTTGGTTTATTTGACTGAGTGGAGACAGGCTAGCATTTTTGCCTAGCTCTGGTATTTGAATCTGGCAAGGTTCGCAATTTCAATTAAACTGGATTTTCTAACCTGCTGGTCTTCATCCACTGGCTGCAGTGAGATCCCAACAGGGCAGCCGCTGGTGCCATGAGAGATCACACGGCTGTGTGAGTGAGAAACAGAAGAGGGACCCTGGAGAAACCTGAGCCTTTAGCATGAGGGGAAATGATGCAGCCTCGAGGGAGGGGGTGTGGGCAGGGGCGAGGGCGGGTGCCGGGATTGGCCTCAGCGCAAATCCTGACTTCATAACTTTATGCCCCGGTTGCACCACCGCACTTATCTTACAAAACCTACATTCAGGTTGGCAAGACTAATCTGAAATCAGAGACTCGGTCATCATTCATTCATTCATTCCATAAAGATGTAGGGAGTACCTATGATGTGCCACACCCTAAGAGCTAGGGAAAAGATAGCAAAAAAAAAAAACAGTGAGCAGACCCAGCCCTCTGCCTTCATGGAGCTTCAAGAGAGAGATGTTTATCAAAATATCACAGAAATATGAAATTACAACTATGATAGGAGGAGTTAGTAGATAGAAGAGTTGACCTGGTCAGAAAAGGCTGCCACTAGGAAACAAGAGTTTGGGTGAGAGCTGAAGGATTACGAAAAGTTAATAGTGATAGTACTAATGCTAGTACTACTAGTGATGACAGACAACCTTTACTCAGCATCCATTATATGTTATGGGCACTGTAATAATAATGCCATAATGTGGTAATGTAATAACTCACTTAATCCACATAGCCACTCTGTAAAGTAGATATTGTAGTCAGCCTCATGCTACACAGGGGAAAACCTGGGATACAGAGAGGTCAAGTGACTTCCCTAAGATCACTTAGGTCATAAGGGAGGAAGTGGAATTTGAATCAACATGATCTAGCTCCAGAGTTTTTGCTCTTAACCATAACACTTGAACCTTCTTAGCAAACACACTCTGGAATTCTAGATCCTCTGCCACTAGAAAGTAATTGTAATAGTGAATACTCATAAAGTACTTTCTATTTGCCAGACACTGTTCTAAGCTGATTATGTTAACTCATTTAATTCTCCAAGTAATTCTTTGAGATAGGTTCTATTATTACCTCCATTCTACCAGAGAAGAAACGGCAAAGTGCCTCCAGTTCTTGCTTGAATCTCTTTGCTATTGGGCCTTGCGATAAGTAGGCAGTAGGTAGATGTCCAGGACCCTTCTGACCATGCCATGAGAGGTACTAGCTGTCTGCTCAGGGGAAAAGGATGCAGCTGAAGAGACCTGATGGGAAGTGGATTAGGATTAGGTGGTTCTGGAAAAATTTTGTTTCCATATTATAAATATGTATGCAATCTCATCATGAATAATAGGAATTGGTTACAAAGCATAAACTTGGGAACATAGCCACAGATTAAAAACGTTACCTTGTAGACCAGCCTGTTGAATGGATAGGTAAGGAGTAAACTATTTATATATATAAATTAATCCAAAGAGGATCCACTGTCACTAAAATTTGGGTATCCCTGAATCTGGGCAAAGTATTTTGAAATAAATCTTCAAAAAATCAAATGATTTTGAAATATTCGACGTGTCGTATTATCACAAGACATTTGCAAACAAATTTGGCTTATAGGTATTGTAGTGGCAAATCAACCAAAAGCACTAGTTATGGTAGGATGGCCATTTGGTTTTGTATAGAATTAAATAAGATGTGTTATCTACACTGTTAGGGTATAAAACAAAAATATTTTATTAGTTAATGTTTGTTTTTGCAATTGCATATTGCTGTACACAATTTCAAAACAAATAACCAGAGACAACACACATAATACTGTATTTTCTTCTAATATTATTATTCAAATATATTTCTAGCTAATATTAAATTTGCATGCTTTTTAAAACATGACATGCTTGTCATGAAAGGTTGCTATGTAGCATCAGTGGGTCAGCGTAAGTGAGAAAAATAGAATATCACCCAGAGACTAATGGAGCCTTATTTGGCCCAATTACTCTATATTGGTCTTCACACAGCTAAGAATAAGAAGTTCTAGTTCTAATGATTTAAGATTCAACATTCATAATCTGTTAGGTTAAATCTTTTGGCATCAGCTGGTTCTTATCTCCTGTGAGACCAAATGGAGCTGTGCAATAGAAAAAACTATTTTCTGTGAATCCAAACCTCAGGTCGGTGTAAATCTATTTATAGATGGCCTCGACAAGTGTGCAGGAAATTGACTTCTCTCCTGATCTGGGACTGAGGCTGGAGCTGGGGCGTGCACAGGATTTCGAGCCACATTTTCAGAAGCTCCAACTTCAGCAGGAAATCCTGGACCAAGCTCCCCTAAAAAGGAGAGGGGAGAGCTTCCTCTAACCATAAATAGAAGGGGTTTGGCTATATCTGTATGAAATTCAAATCCAGATTTTCAGCAGTGAAATTTCTGACTACAGTGACTATTCATCTTCTAGCCTGTCCTTACTCAGTTTCTAAAGGATCCAGATTCCAAAACAAGAAGTTAGGAAAATCTAAGTTAACAGACATGCATACAGTGCAAGTGCTTGTATGGGGTCCCACGAGACACATTATGGTCTTTAAATGTTATACTTAAATCTGGAGATGGGTTACTTCGCAGTTGATAAATATTCTTGAAAGCTTTTTGACAATTTTCCGAGATCTTTGGGGGAATTTCAGGTTCCTGTGTTATAAAATAGGGGTCATTCCAGACTCTAAATCCCAGGCTTATAGTCACTGGCTCAAGGTCCTTCACAGATGACAGGTCGTTCTTGGTACAGATTGGAGGAATGAATGCAGATGTATTTGGACTTGACTTGGCTTCCAATAGAGAAATGAAGGTACATAGAAATTAAAGCAATTAGCAAAAAATGTTAATTTTTAGTATGTACGTTAATAGAAACCCTCATCAATATTTTCTCTATGAATAGCATGTAAATTGTCTTTTTACATCATTACTGAATTATTTCTAGATTTTTGAAAAGTCATTTAAAAAGTATCTCTTTAAAACCAATCGCAAGAATGTTGTAAAGACCTGTCATCTCAGCTAGAATTTATGAAACAAGCTCCCTCCTCCTCCAAGTGACAGATCTAAGAAATTTGCAAAGCTTGCTTAGATCACGTGAAAATAAAAACCAAGCACAGTATTTCTATTACAAGAGACATCTTTCTTTCTTCTCCTTGCACCATGCTTGGTCATGGACAGCGAGATAAATAGTGGCACGGAGACACACACGTTTGCCTTTCCCGGGGAAAATCTCACTAATATTTTGTCCATCATTCATCTTGACTATTTTGATTTTCCCCTGGTTGATTTTCTTCATCTCGGTTATGAAGGTTTCTGCCCAATTTTACTTTCTTCTTCTTCTTTTTCAATCAGTTCTGAATAAAGGCTGTGAATTTCCCTAGAGCTGTCCTTTTTTGAGGGAGTGTTTCTTCCTCAAATGCTGAGGACAGGCCATTTGTATTTTGGTTATGAAGGAACAATTTTTCTTCAGTAGAATTGTCTTTTCCATCAAGAAAAGCAAAACCTGGCTCCTTTCCATCCCACTCACATTTTAAAACAGAAAAACTTTAACATAGATCTACTGATAGACAATCGAATTACAGAAAGCCATGCATTTAACAAAAGAATCCATGGGATTTACTGAGCCAGTAATTTCTATTTTACTCAATATTCTTCTGAAAAGCAAGAACTGGAAGCAGCACATCGAGCTTTGTTTTATAATAATGATGCTGGGGGTGTTTATGAGGGTCATGTTTGAATTACTTATTCTTTCATGCTCATAAGTCAGAGGGGAATAGTAGTGCCATCGACTCATCAACTTTTTTATACTAATTCTTTGAAACAAATCCCTCTGGAAAAATGAATATTAATAATTAGACAATATCCAATTAGGGGCCATAGGCCAGAGCTAATCCCTCAACTAAAAAAATCCACAAAGCACATGTAATAGTAGAAACTTAAGTTAACAAACCCTATTAACATAAAATTAATGATAATAGTACAGTGTGAGAGATTTCAGCCTCCTCCAACTAAGAGCCTATTGACATAGTTCTTTTTCTTTTCCTTAGGAATTCATTTTCAGCATAAGACTTTAATATTGCCCTTTGAAACAAACATATAATTTTCATTTTACATAGTTTAAGAACCCATATTTTGATCAATTCTTAAATATGAGCCTTTTTCCTCTCAAATTGAGAACACGTTTTAGCTTACATTTTCTTTTATTTCAACACAGAAATGAGGGGTCTCCAACAAACTACATGAGGAATTGCTCCACTCCTGACTCACTTAGAGGTGCCACACAGATTTCTCATAATAATTTACAGTTCTGTTAATTTATCAACTTACTAAAGACGCATATGTTCATTATCGCGGCAGTCCTTAGCTGGTAGTTAGGAACTCCGTGTTACAGAAAAGACGACGGTGGCTCTGATTGGTTAAATGAGTCATCAGTAAAGATCACCTGATTGAGTTCTGGGTGGCAGTGTGAGCCCTGAGCTGACATGGTCTCTCCCTGGACATCCAGCTCCATGACTTCATCTGCTGCCAGGTACTGGGGACCCCATGAGGCTACCTACAGCTTTGGTCCCTCATTGTGACCCCTGGCCCAGACAAATGGAGGAAAATATAGGCGAAGTAAGGAAGATAAAGTCAGTTTCCTTAAACCCAAGCCAATGTTCCTTTTGGATCTAGTCTAGAGATATTCTTAACTCTTTCACAATGAAATATTTTCATATCATTCTCCTTCATCTGCTGGAACCTTTGCAGGAGATCAGGGAAAAATCTAAAAAATACTTATATGTCTTTCCTGGAAACACACAAGCGGAGCCTCCCTATTCTGGTTTGCATGTGTAAATAAAATCGACCAAATGCTACTGGTGAGAAAGGTAATCATTTAGCCTCTGAACAATACAAGGAAAAGGGCTCCAAATGTATTAAATTATACAGTACACACAAGTAGACACAGGCAAGAATAATCTACAAACTGTTCCCTTTATGTATAATTCAGCACACAGATGCTTTTCATCTCACTAAATCAGAATTCAGTCAGAAGTGCTGAAGTTTCATTATTAACCAAATTTTTCCCCAGTAAAATGCTGGTGCTACTTTTCAGTTCCATAAGTTAAAGATTCTTTTCATGGACACATTTGATTGTGCTTGATTTTTTTATTTTCCTTAAAAGTTCCTAGAAGACAAAGTTCTACGGGATGCCAGTGTCACACTTTTCGGCTGGTCCTGTCTTTTCGAAATGAGAATGTCTGTTCATTTTAGTTGTTTCCAAACTAGGGACAATGAGAGAGGAGAAATAATTTTATCTTTTATCCCTCCCATCTATATTCCATAAAGTTTCATAGAATGTTTATTTTAGGTAGTACAAAAATTTAACCTCCATTGTTTGAAAAATACAGATTTAAAACAACAAAGAAACCCCAGTTTTAGCCCATTCCATTGGCAAAGCTTAAGAAGAATGAAAATGTTCCATGTTGGCAAGGGTGTAGAGAAACGGGCGTAATTTTACACAGCTGGCAGGATTTTTGGAATTGGTACAGCCTATCTCTAGAGCAATTTAGTAACATCTGTCAAAATATATTAAAATGCACCTAGCTTTTCCTAGGAATTACTAAAGAAAATATTAGAGATGTGTATAAAGATATTTGTCCTGAGATTTTTCTTGCGCAGTTATTTGCTCTAAGTGAACTTAAAAATTTCTTTCAATAATAGTGGATTAGTTGAGTAAATTGTGGTACACCTAGATTATACAAAAAACCATGCTGTACAAGAGTGATGAGAAAATGTTCAATTTTCTCATGTAGCGTTTTTGAGTGAAAAAAGGAGTCTGGGGAACAGTGTGCTCAGTGTGTTGCTGCACAACTCTATTGAGATCTGTTTCTGGAAAGAAACACACCAAAATTTTATCTGTGGTTTAATCTGTGTAGTGAATTTCAGACAGTTTCTTTCTTTCTTTCCTTTATTTCTTTTATTCTCTTCTTTCTCTCCTCTTTCCTTCCCTCCCTCTCATCTTTTCATTCATTCTTCATTGTTGTTAGAAAACTTGGAATAAGCAAAATGATTTGTGAGTATCTCCACTGGAAAACTCTATATTGTTTCAGACATACCTTTCTGAGTTAGCTGATTTTAGCTTTTCATTGCCTTTGAGTTATTTTACAACTCTGTAATTTGTAGAAAGCTGAGAACAATGCAAAAATTATTTTTTGTCTTTACATACACAATTCTGTTCAGTGGAGGTTCAATTGTCAGCCCTCTTCCTGTGGGCAAAACCAGGTTTATGTCCATTTTAAAATTCATCTCAATATCCCTTTACTTCATATAAATTTGTGCTTCTTTTACTTCTCCTTTAAAGAAGGAGAAGTCATCTTTTCTGGTTCCCTCATATAATTAACAGACTGAATAAAATATTTGACAAGTGTTCATTTTGTATGTATATGAGAGTCATGAGTTTACCTTTTTTGGAAATTCCCCTATAACATTGGTTCCCTACTTTTATAAATTTCACATGTGTTACTTTTTTATTAGAAAAGCAAAACAACAGTAAATGGGATTTAAAAAATATATTGTATTACATCCCCATATTACTGTGTCAAAATGGCATTTTTATAAAACCTCTCACATCAAATTTTCTTAACACCTCTACAAATAAGTTTAATCATTTATTAAACACATAGCATTTTCAGACCAATATGCTGTTAGTATATTGGAGGGCATATAAAAATGAATAAGACCGTGGCCTTAATGTTAAACATCTTGTAATATATACTATTTTCATAAGAAATAGCAAAATATCTAATATTTCATTATTAAATATCTGAAAATATCAACTATATCAATGTCCACTTTTTCAAAATGGCTTTGGCCATTGGTGGCTTGATTCCCACAAGGCAGAAACAATGCGTTAGTTGTTGATTTACCAAATAGGCACTAGTGGGTTCATATAGTTTTACATATTCACAAAAGGATATTTGCCTTTAGAATCTGGCCATTAAAATATAGTCTATAATAGAATGAAGAGTTAGATATGGTGATAATAAAAAACATAAGATACATGACTTTGAGCGGACAAGGCAAATCAACTGTGATTATGCATAAAATACAATGCACATTTAGTTGGAGAAAATACTGGCCCTGGTCATTGCAGCATTTGTTTCAATAATAAATTATCTCCTATGCGTACAAAATGAGTCTTTGTCTTTTTCTTTTTGTTAAAGTCCGTAATCTAGGAATACAGAAGGAAACGTTTTTGTTACGTGTTTGGAGGAACTCCTTCCCCATTCCCTTCGTTTTCATAAGAAGTTTGTCCTAAATTCTTCTAGCTTCTTGCCCCTCCCCTACTCTTTCCCTTGAAGACTTGAAGACGGGTGGGGGGTGGGAGTTATGGATTGGCCAGGAACATTAAGACAGTGGCTTTTCCTGCACGAGGAAGGGAGGAAGGAGACATCAGAAAGGTGCTGGAGGGCTCTTTGCCTTCATCAGGATGACGGCTAGACTCCACAGTGACAGCTCTTGATTGGGGTGGGGGGGTCGGTGCTATGGTCTGGAAACTCCCACTTCTTGGGCAAAAGCACTGCTTCTCTTCCTTGGTCATAAATGCTTGGATGCAGATTGCTGCCATCTGATTTCCAGGTGACATTTCTATGAATTTGTAAGGGCAAAAACAAGATCCCGGTCCAGGCATTGCTATATACTCACAGCTAATAGAAATATCATTCCATAGTTCTCATGGATTATAGCACCTAGCAAGGTGCTGTTGTTTGAATGTGTCCCTCCAAAAGCATGTGTTGGAAACTGAATCCCCAATGCAACATTGCTGGGAGGTAGGGCCTAATAGGAGTTATTTAGGTCATGAGGGCTCTGCCCTCATGGATGGTTAATGCCCTAGGGCTTGAGGCTGTGAGTTCAATCTCTCACTCTCCTTTGCCCTTCCACAAGGGGATGATCCAGCAAGAAGGCCCATGCCAGATGCCAACCTCTTCATCTTGGACTTCCCAGCCAATACATTTCTGTTCATCTTAAATTACCATTCTATTATAGCAGCACAAAATGAACTAAGACAGGAGGAAGTCAATATTAAGTAAGGGTGGAATCTGAATATTTTTACATTATTAGATTAGTTAGTATCAACGTATTCTTCTTTTTTTCGGGCCCATAAGTAATGATCTCTACTTTACTTAGCAAGATCTAGAAATAAATAATTGACACTCATGTATCACAACAATATATTTTGTTTCCCAGACCAATGCATTCCCTGATCTAGCCGATTTAAAGCTCCAACTCTATGAAGAAGGCCCTTCTCAATTGGAATGGCCTTTGGTTTCGATGGTATGTCATACCATAGATCTTACTCTTTTGTAGCATCGGGGAGAAACAAAGCTCTTTCAATTTCCCCAGCTCCAGCAGCAAGAATTTAAACCTTAGAGATTTCCAAAATAAATATAAAATGTATTCCACAGCGGGCAGAAAGACATCATCTAGATTTTCAGAAACTCCTTCCAAAGCTCTTTGAACATCCTAAAATCCTCTGCCATCACAGCTCTGTGTTAGACATGCGAGTGCATTTGCTAGCTTTCCATTACAATTTTTAGGTGGCACTTTCTACTTCATCTTTCTCCTCCATTAAACAATTGACCTCTCTACTTAGTACTTCCTAGTAAAATGTGAATTATGACATTTGGTTACTTCTTTCCAATACTTCTGTGTCTTTTAAATTTTTTCTACAGTTTTGAATTAATATCCCATTTTATCAGTATAACATTTAATTTTGAAATGTGTGTAGTTTTCTTTATGAAAAAAGTAATACTTTAAACCATAGAAAACCTTAAAATTACTGAAAAGTATCGGGAGGGGGAAAGGGGGGGAAGTTATCTATATTTCTTCTTAATAGCTACAAACATTTTTGCGTATATTCTTATGAGTTTTTCTCCCTAAACTTATAATATTTTAAAAAAATGTTTCCTCTAATATTGTTATGTATAGATTTGGTGGAGGGAAGCAGACAATAACCAGAAAACAAATTGTGTAGTGTGCAAAATAATATTACATTATGATTAGATTACCATGAAAATGAGGAGGATTCATTAGCAGTTGCAGAAGGAGGAGCTCTATCTATCTGTCTATCCATCTACTTACCTATCATCTATTGATCATCTAGCTTTCATCTGTCAGTCACTATCAGCTATCTACCAATTTATCATCTCTCTCTCTATGTATCATCTATCTATCTATCATCATCATCGATCTCTACCTGCCTATCTATCTATCTGGGAACATATTTTCTTCTTTGTAATTTCTTTGAAATTCTTGTTTTTCCATTGAGGGAAGTGGGACTTTATTCCCTTCTTAGGGGAGAAGTAGGGCAAAATTTAAAACTATCTTAAAGTCATGGAATCATGGTTGGGTGACATTGGCCAGGTCAGTTTTCTACTGTGCATCTTAGTTTCATTATCTGGTAAGACAGGACACAGGGTCTTTTTCTCTGAATCTGTGGTCCATGGAAGGATTTGAGGGGTCTCCTAAAATAGTACACAATTTTTTTTTTTTGTATTTGCCGCTGCAAATATGTGTAAACGAATGGTCTACGGATTTCAAAAAAAATCTATAAACTCACAGTCAAGAACTGCTGGATTTAATGTCCCATGCCCCCTTTTACTCCAACATTCTGTGAAATCTTTGCCGTTGGATTTTGGAACTGGTGACATCCTGACAATTTCAGGATGCATCCACGTTTCTGTTAACATCACATCTGGTATGTTTGGATCAGTTCAGGTTTGGAGCAATATTTTAGAGTTTCAAGTAAATTTTACTTCTAGTTTTTTCTTGAAAACCTGCCTCTTCTCTCTGTTTTTTGGTCCTGTAATCTCTTAATCTCTGCAGATTTTCATTCTGCTCTTGCAGAGTGGGTTTACTTGTGCGGTTGTGCCTCTGAACAAAGAATCACATACACACATATATGCACTCGCAGTTCTGATGAATTCAAAAAGCAGGACTAAAAATGGCTGCACAATCATACGCTATGCTCTGGAGTATAATAATTTTAATTACTGATCACAAAACAAATGAAGTATGTGTATGTTAGAAGCTAAGAAAATGAGCGACAGCTGTCTTAAATCTTACTAGAACAGGCAGGGCAAGTATAAACAAACAAACAAAGAGCAAACACAACAATGGTGAAAGTAGCCCTGGTCTTCAGGCTGGTGCAGCAGACTCTTTGATTCTTTTATGCACACATTATTTATTCTGAAAAATAAATGTATCCATCTCCTTGTAATTCACTCTTCCCAATGGAAAATGTAATCAATGGTAACTGTATTTATTTATGCAGAACTTTATACCCCATTGACATCCTCAAAATGAGTTTTCCAACATTCAGAAGGAAAACTCTCCAATATATGTCAAGGAATTTAAAGTACCTTCCTACTGACGTGTATTATACACCAAACCCAGCACTATGTCAAAGAAAAACATTTATGCTCCTTCACTGATGTGTCGTACATGCCCATTCATTTTTTTTCTAATATTGAGTGTTGGCATTGATTCTCCTTTCCTGAAATTAAAGAGAAGAGAGCCCCAGCTTTTAGATTAAGAAAGAAAACTCATAAATGCATGTATTTTGGTGATAAGGAAGAAAAAGCTTTAAGATCTCAAGCTGGAAGCCTGCTGACTAATTGTATTTTCTAGCTCATTATGTTAGTAACTACAGTTCATTGCATGGACAAGTACAACTCACCCTATGATCTATGTGCATATCAAATTTCTGTAAGTTGATGCATATTTAAAACTCACTTGAAATGCTCCCTTGCTCAAACTCTGTGAGGGCAGGTATTTGGTCTACCCTGTTCACTAGTGAGTTCCGAGGATTAGTGCAGTGCCTGGGATCTATAGAGACCTTAATAGTAATTATTTGAATGAATAAGTAAATGAATGGCTGAATAAATCAGTTAATTAATAAAGATACAATACTAGGTGATATTGCTATTAATAGTTAAGACTTCCAGTGATTCCTTTAATTTTCATGTTGTATACATGTACATTTTCATGATATCAAGATCTCAAAACTCACTTATATAATATTCTAGTCATTTTTTTATTATAGAAACCCTTTGCTCTCTTCTCAGTTTTGTTAATAGCTGCAATAAACTAAGGCTTTTGTGCTGTATCTCTACAAAATTTTACTTTTTTTGTTGATGTGGAATGACGGAGAAGTGATTTTTTTTTTTTTGGTGGTGGTGTGTTTCTTTTTTCTTTGCAGCTGAACATGCCTGACATAGGATAATTTTGGTAAGCAGTGCTTATTTATTTTAATTTTTATCATTATTTTTTTGACATGAGAAACCTTTCATTGAGACAAGGCAAACAGTGGGTTGAAAATATTACAGGGTGAAAGAAGGCTGAAGAAACCAATATGAAGAGAAGGCAGCTCAAATGATGAACTAAATACATTCCAAAGTTACTATTTATGCTTAAGGCAATTTAAAAAGTGAGGTCTTAACCAAAAAGCCTTTACATGACACTAAAAAAATATTTAAATATTTTGGACTACTAAAACAGCTAAATTGTCTACCCAAAATCTGTGCAGCAGGGACCTGTTTTCAGCAGTTAAGCCTGTTTACCAGTAATAGTAAGAAACTTCTATTCTTGTAACATTGTCCTGTTTGTTTTAAGAGAATACATAACTCCTATCCCTACAGAGTTAGTCCTTAAGGCCTCAGTGACCCCACAGAAATACGGACCTATCTCTACGAGAGAACTATTTACACTGCACTGTAAACACACATCTATGCTTCCACTAAGCCATGAATCCCTTGAGTGAAGGGGTTAAGACTCATTCACTTTGTATGTACATTGGTAATTAGTAGACACTCGATATTTTTTTTTGCATGCATGTTAAATGGAATTATTTTACAACACCACTGCTATTTACGTCTCTAACACTCCCACCATTACCCATTTCCAAAATAAAAACACCAAATTGCTGCCACATTTACTGTGGTTTTCACAATATAGTGCTTCTGGACTTTTTAATGCAAAAAACATGTATGATTTACTAATTCTCAGAGTAATGACACAAACTTAGCATTCTTCTTGGAATGGAATACTTGCTTGGAAGTTACTGCATTCTTTTTCTCTTTTTCAAAAGTGCATCTCAGCGCCAGCTGCTTTTCGCAGAAGGAATGCTTATTTTTTGAGCGGACGTTCTGGCTATACCACGTCATCGTAAAGTTCTTTTGTTTTTTTCTTCTCTTTGTGGAACTGGAAAATAGATTCATTTTCATTTTCCTCCTTACATATTCTTTTCACTCTGTCTTTCCAGTCATTGCACTTGCCAGTCTTGTCTCCTTGTCAGATTTTGGCTTTTTATGAAGTAGTTCAACGTCCCAAAGAAAAAGTAATCTGCCCCTGGGCTCCTCACCCCTGTGTGTTTTAATATATTTCCCCTTTTGGGATTTCCTGGGGACAGCGTCAAGTTTGTTCCTCATTTGGGCCAGGCAGAATTTTTGGAGTCTTCCTGAGTTAAAAGGCGACTAGTGCTGATGGCTGTATCTTTGGCTTTCCGCTCCCCCATGGGCATGCTGTTCAGGTTCTTGGAAATTTCTTGCTCTTCATTGGAAGAGTGGTGCACACCAACCCATTCACCATCGGCATCCTCCTCCTCCTCACTGAGACTGGACTTTCCCATCCATCTTCATTGTTTTCAGAATCTCTTCTTTCTCAACTCCCAGAACTTCTGCTCCTGGAATGTCATCTTTAGCATTGATTTCTCCATATTCTTGTACTCTTACCTCTATGGAGGCCTCTGTAGGCTGACCCTAGAATTTCTTCCACAGCATCTGAGGATTCAGTGTTCACAAGACCCAAATGAAAGTTCTAGCAGGCATCATTACCTTCTTATCTTTGTGTGTTTCATACTGAGCCAGGTCTTGGAGAAGTTCTTCAGTCATGGTGAGAGGACATAGCGCTGTTATCTCTTTTATCGCATTGATTCCGACTGTCATGACTGCCCCAGAGTTCGCGTCAGTAACAACATTGTTAGCACAGTCATGAGCAGTGACTGAATGATCTCTGGGGGTACTAGGTAATGAGATCTTACACAGCAAAGAGAATAATCTTTGTTATTCTCTTTGGTGGGGCTATAGAAACCTTTGCACAAAGGAATAGAAGCTGAAGAGGAAATTGCCACTAATTTGGAGATGAGGCTTGTGATCGTCATCTTCACGTCAAACCTCTCCTTAGAGCTCTTGAGCTGCTTTGGTAGTTTTTCTGCAGAATCTTGGGGGTCATAAATTAAGTGAATAGCTGGAAAATTAAACACCTCTGGTTGTTGTTCTTCTTTTGTTTCTTGAGCACTTTCACTGCCTTTTCCAACCTTTTCCTGTTTTGGGAACTTTTCCTCCCTGTAGGATACTGCACTAACAAGGATACTTGCTGTCGGTCCTTCTTCCTCAGGATTCTGAGTCGCTGTCCTATTTCTCATCTTCATCTTTCCCAAGGAAGAATGTCAAAGCAGCAACTAATGTCTCATTGACCTTAGAGAGACATGCAATTGTGATAACATTGACAGTTTGGGCATCATTCCAGATGTTCCTTCTACAGAGTTTGATATCACATCCAAAGATATCTTGGCTGCAGTTGCATAGCTATCTCTTAACATGGTGCGCATGAAATTCTGCAATACTGTGTTCACTTTATTGTTCTTGTGTTTTGCATTTATATCCTTAATGTTAGTCACTATGTATATATAAAGTCTTTCACAGAAGCTTGTCATGGCAATGTAGAAGTTAAAAGAAGAGCTCTAGTAAACTAGATGGATTGATGAGATTCTTATTTTTCAGCACGATCAAAGCTTTGCAAAATGTCATTCGAAGATCTGGATCCAGGACAGTGTGATTGTAGGAGAGAAGATCTTTCAGCTCTTGAAGAAAGTTACTTAGATCTTCTGGGTAGCACTGACCAATCTTGTGCCATAAACATCACCATCTTTGCTAGTCCTTTGCTGGGTTTATTTGGTTGTAACTTGGAAATCTTCTCATTGGATTTGTAGTGATCATACTGCTATGGAATCTCCTCGATGTAGGCCAGCAGGACCTGCACAGTCGGATTCTGTAACTGCAGCAGGTTGCTGGGCAGCTTGTTGCTGTTTCTGCTGGACATGTTGGCTGTACACTGGCTTTGTGGAGACCAGTTCTAAGAAAACCCACATGGGTTTTCTGATCAGTCCCAGCTTGCAGCATGGACTTGTGCTTCTGAGTGTCAGTAAGCAGTGTTTAGCCTATACAATTATTCTGGAAGTTCTTAAATCATGCTGTGGCTGAGGATGCCAGAACCAGGAAGGGACAAGGGTCTAAGGAAACTTACCTGGTTCTGGAACTAGACATTGGAAGTCAGTGAATTTGTTCAAAGGCACTTGGGGAGCTCAGGCTTGATTTGGGCAGGAACAGAAACCAGTGATACCAGTAGGTGGTTGCAGCAAGAAGGGAAGCAGCCTGGGATGCTGAAACTTAAGCAGGTGATGGTGATGTGATCTCATGGTTAGGGCCTAGGTGGGATGCTATAAGATGAAGGCTGGCCTCATGACAAAACATCAACCATGGAGTCTCTACTTTGACCTGTATTAATATGATATGGTCTGAGCAGGCCACAGTTTGGGAGAGGGGCACATATGTACCAAAGGGAAATGCGACATCTATCCTATACCAGATCTATGACACCGAGCCTAATTCCAGATGGCAAGACCAATTTTATACTCCCTCTGAAGAGGCTGAGGGTTCCAACCTGCCTTCCACTCTATTACAGAATGGCTTAGGGACCAGGACGGCTTATCGTAGGTGAAAGGCACTGGACTCTGCAGCTGAAATTTGAGAAAGGCAAAGACTGACCAAGTCAATCAAGAAGTTAGTGCCAAGTTTTTGTTTCAAGAATTCTCATCCATTTGTAAAGAAGCTCTAAGTATCTATGTTAACAATAACAAAGATGTGCAAATAAGAGAGATATGCAAATGTGTCAGTTTGTAGCCCAATGCTGTATCTTCCACAAAAACTGTATTTCTCTTTGGCCCTCCCCATCCCCACCCTAGTTCAGTGCTCAAGTAGGAGTTTATCAAAGAAAAAGCAAATCGGGACTTAGTATTTTATCATAAATCAAAATGGATTATTTTTGTTCAGAAGGATTATTGTGAAGGGAATGAGGGGGAGGGACTACTGCAGTAAAGACATGGGGCTATTGCAATAGGGTGAATGCTGTGACAATTAGGTCTGCAAGGATCTCAGGAGTCAGGCAAAAAGGGGTTTCCTTTGTAGAGTGGAGTAGACAAAGCTAGAAAGAACTGGACATGGGGTAACGGGATGAAAGGGTGGCTTGGTCAGATAGCAGGTCAGGGAATATTCCACCTTGGGGCCCTACGGTTCTCAGGAGTGGTTGTGTGCTGGCTAAGGCTGGGGGTCAGCCAAAATTCAAGGACCTGGGGGAAGGAGAGAGGCTTGACTGAGGTTTGTTCCAATTGATCCCTGGGGGTGAGTAGGCCAGCTACACATTTTTGAGTAAAGAAAGGGAATTTGGGGAGTCTGTAGCTGGCCTTGTCCTAGGTACGCACGGGGCAGGCATATGTAAATCTTATCCAAGTCCTGTGAGGAAAGGCCATTCTTTGCAGTAAGCCATTTTCCAGAACACAAAAGGGTGCAGGATTCCTTAAACCTTCACCGTTTTCCAGGATCACAGGGCTCAGGTAAGTTTGATGTTCCCAAGCTCAAGTTTTGGGCAGGTTTTTATCTGCCAGGGTCTTGCCATACCCTAGAAGGCGTGGGAGCTGCTGCAAATCCTGGCCCCTGCTCCAGGTGGCTCCTTTTGTCTCAGGTCCATGCTGTTCTAGTGGCCAATGGAAAGGGGAGAAGAGAGGAGATCATGGAGGTGACGGCAGGAAGGGCTTCTTACTGGCCCAGTCCCTGAGCGCCAGTGTGGCCAAACCTCTGGCCATCCAGACTCCTGCAGGCAAACTGCCTAACTCATTTATGAAATTCTCTTTCGTGGCATACATTCCCAATAGTGAAATCACTCATCGGGCTAAATATATTAAGGGAATTCAGAATCTTGATACCATGAATACTAAATTTCTGGATGACTGACTGAATTTTTTTTCTCTTTTCTCTTGTTGACTTGGCCAAGGTCAGCTAACATGGTCATAAAAATTTTCTTTATAATGACTTAATGATGGATAAGAGAAAGGATGTGATATTTGTGTGCAAACAACGACCAAGAAGTAACAGTAGCAATTTCTTTTTCTGCATACATTTAAAAAATAAAGATCCACATGATGCCAGGCCATTGGCCCGGGAGGCAAGAGAGGTTAGCTCTAATAAAATATACTGTTTCTGATTAAGGAAACACTTTTTTATTCATATAAAGTATTTATTAGGTATTGGATTTTATAAACTGTTTGGTCCTGGAGTCTTTATTTTAAAAAGGTTATTCTGAATGCATTACCAAGTATCCTGTGGAATATTTCACATAAAAGGAAGCAAAAAATGTATAAATGTAAACAGGCTAATTGTATGCAGATATAAATTATGGATGTTGGTCTTATGAAAAAGCATTGCTGATTTGCAGGGGTCTTACTCAGCAGCTCTGTGTCTTGTCTAAAGGGATATTTAGTATGGCTGTGATGTGCAGAATTTAAAACAAAACTTTGAATTCTGGAGAATAAAATATAGCCCAATTGTGGGAGATTCTCCCACTGTTGGGAGAATGAGGTTTTTATCTTATTTTATTGCTGTTGACATCGACACTCATTAGCTCTGTTATCCTACGTGTGCTCTTGCCTCCAGACGCTATGCAAAGGCAAAGGTTTGGGAAGGGCTCTTTATGGCTCTGTGATGCTTCTCAATTGTCACTGCAGGTGACACTCTCTCCAATACTCTACATGGTTTTCATTGCTCAAGTGGGCATGTCATACTCACAAGTAAATTCAGGGAGACATCTGGAGTCTCAGATAATCCAGGTTACTAAAGCTCCCCCTCTCCCCCAATTCACAAGACAAATAAAAACATGAAACTTACAAAGGATGCTGTAACACAACAGACAGTCAAGTCGAATGGTGCAAATGGAAAGGACTATGATATGATGGAAATGTGCCATGCCACTACCGATTTTTATCTAAGTTATACCAACAGATTTACCCTTGAGTTGGAGAAAACGCCCATCCCATCCCAAAGCACTGAGGAAATATGGAAAATGAACAACTCCATAAGCATGAATCAATTGGCCTAATATTATATGTGGCACAAAATATTGTAGAGATTTATGTGGACAGCATCAACCTTTAGCTGACATGTGATGTAAATGCTTCATAGTAAATAATTGACTAGAACAGGCTGACTTTCCTTCCCAGACATCATCTACTTGTTAGTCCGGGGAAGAATAGACTGGAAATATGAACAAAGGCATTTTGTCCTTATTCTAAATTGAGTCAGAAACTTAGGATTTAAAAACAATGGGAGTTTCTAGGGTATAGAACAATAAAATATACTTTAAAATGATTTTAATGCAATCTTAAGAAGGCAGCCTAGGTATCAACTCTCTGGAGGAATGGAATTCACTGGATAGCAGAGTTTTCTACATGATAGGGTAAAAAAACGCAAGGCTTACAGATGTGTATAGGATCTGTTTTTTCCCTTGAATTGTAATATTTGTTACCAAGTCATTTGCCAAGAGAAGGTTTTATTGTGTGGATCAGACTACAGACCAGACTATCTGAAGGAAGTTTGGTCTTGATCTCAGTTCATTTTTAAACTTGCTTTCTCTTTATATCGCTGCTCTTTGCTCACTTTAATTGAGGTGCTCATTATAATGGATTTCTCTTCTCAGCAACCTCGAGATTTCTTAGCCAGGACATAATATCCAGGGCAGACCCAGCCAATTTAATGGGTTATCTAATTTGAATGAACTAGTTTGTGTCAAAGTGTTAATATATTGGCTTCCCCGAGCCAATATACTTGGGTTTCCATTGGTAGCTCCAAAAATGAACTTTAAGCTAGCACTGTGGGGTTATCTACCAGGCAAGTATCCGTTGAGTGCTTACTGTAAGCCACAATGACACAAAAATATTCTCTTAATAGCCCTACAGAATTGGCATTAGCTCAGCTTTAAGATGGTAAAAATTAGGGTAAAAGATGTTAAGGATTTGCTCCTGCATTATGTTGTCCTTTATAATTGTTCCTGGACGTTGCATGTACAAAACAGTCAATTAGAGACTAGCAAATGATTTGGTTAATTTAACATGTGTGGACAGCCAAATACCATTCTAATCTATAATCCTGATAATCTGATTTGAGAATCTATACTGCCTAAATTGGCTGGGTAATACCAAAGAGACCCTTTATCTTGTGCCAGATAGACTCAGCCTTGCTATTTGGAAACTGGACACATACATGCTTTTCAAAGAAAATACTGTAATTTACAAAGACAAGTTCCCAAATAATTCTGTATTAAGTCTTTACTTATTAAAAAAAATATATATTTATTTTATGGTAAAATATTTCTAATTTCCTTCAGAACACTCATTCTGTTATCAAAACCGCAAGAGGTTTTTGACCTAGGTCCAGTTGCTCTTTGCACAAAGATCCAGTAATTGAGACAATAAGGATTGCCAGGGAAAGGAATTCTTTTAATACCACATCTTGCTGGGAAAATGGGAGAAGCTGCCTCAAATCTGTCTAAGGGAGACCATAGGCTTTCCTTTTTTTTTTATTGTTTGTTATTATAGGGGTACAGATGTTTAGGTTATGTATGTTGCCCTTACCCCCCCTTCCCCCCAAGTCCCAGTTTCAAGCGTGTCCATCTCTCGGATGGTGCACATTGCACTCTTTGTGTATGCATACATCCGTCTCCTCCTCCCCCTCCTCCCTCCCCCTTCCTCCTTCCCCCCTGCCTGACATCCAATAAATGTTATTCTTATATGTACACTTATGTGTTGTTCAGTTAATACCAATTTGATGGTGAGTACATGTGGTGCTTGTTTTTCCATTCTTGGGATACTTCACTTAGTAGAATGCGTTCCAGCTCTATCCAGGAGTGTACAAGAGGTGCTATATCATGGACCATAGGCTTTCTAAAGAGGGGGCACATGCTTTGGGGCAGTTTGAGGAGGTTGATGAGTCTTGGAGTCAGGAAGTCTGCCTTGGGGCCTTTATAATCTCAACTCCTTAGTCTTGCAGAAAATCCACCATTTTCGAGAAACAACTCAATAGGTCAAGTAGGTAGTTAAGGGAGAGAATTATAAAAGACATCATATAGGGGCCATTGAAATTTGTTCTGGGACTGGTTACAATTGTGCTTTATAGAATGAGGGGTTGCCTGATTCCTAGAACTGTAAATAAAAGTCAATTAATATCTTTAAACTAAATTTGTTGTAATTTTGTCATTTGACAGGAAAGAATTTTGTCATCAGTTTGAGTCAAGAGATTTTGTAATGCACGAAATACACCACTGCATTAATTTTCTATTGCTGTTGTTAAAGAAAAATTCTAGGAGGGGAAGGAAGGCAGGCAGGCAGGCAGGAAGGAAGGCAGGCAGGAAGGAAGGAAGGAAGCTCAAAAAGTGGACTCATTTACTGAAATCTAAAGTTTTAAAAATATTTTATTACTACTAAGATAGCTCTGTAAATTTAACAAAAAAACCTGTTAAAAATGGCTATTGTGTGTGAAAATTATTGCTATAATAACTGGAACTCAATAAAATTTTCAAGACACTTGATTGCTTATTTTCCCCTGATAAAAATTCTACTTGTATACAAAACCTTTTTGATGTTGTAAAAATGCACTAAAAGGATTCTGGAAGGCCACTTCCTTGTGGAGAATCTAAGAACTGAATTGCCCCAGGAAACCCAGAAAAGTGGGGGAAATTCATCTGAACTTGGAAATGATGCTCATTTCTGAATTTTTATCTAGTTAGAGTCTGCAAATGAGCTGAAATCTTGGAGTTGATTCACAGGCAGAAAACTTGACTTTGGTGGGCAGGCACAAAAGAGTACGTGGCCTTTCATTCAAGAAAAGATGAAGAGTTGTTTCTGGATATTGGAGATGCTAAGGTAATATCTGCATCTCCCAGAGAAGCAACAGCCCTGAGCTCAAGGTTATCTAAGCATCTGCAAGAGTAGGCCTAGAAGTTGGTTTAGACTAGTAAGTGGCAAAGGAAGTTTTATCAAAGCAACAACAACAGTGTTTTTATTCCTCATGTGACTTAATTCCTGACTTGAGTTTGGACCATAAATTTAGACTCTGGTTTGCCATCAAATAAATGTAACTTGGGGATGAAATTGATTCCACACCCCCCCCCCAAGTTTACTACCCTTATTGATTTCATCCAGAAACTGGAAGAATTGATTACTCATATTTAGATGTCAAAACCACCTAATTATACCATCCTTAGTTACAGAGTCAGGTCAATTTAAAATTTAAGATCCTAAAATGAATTATGAGCACTAGATACCAAAACATATGCATAATATGCTGTTGTACTGCACATTAACATGCTGAATAAATTTAATAATAAGGTAACTAAGAAGAGGGCATTTTGTTGAAAAATTCAGTACTCCTGTGCTTGGTTAAGAATCCAACTGATAGTTATAAAATGAAAAGCAGAGGCCAACTGACTTAAAATGCAAAATATGTTTGTATATGACAATGGTGTGAAAAGAAAGCCTGGCTTGTTCTGTGAGAAATATCTGTTTATGCCTTATGGCCGAGAGAAACTATTCATGATCAATTATTCTACCGCATGAACAATGAAGCTTACAGAGTGTGTGTAAACTTATGATTTCTGTTGATTTATGTGATTTGCGTCTAATTTATTCATCAGTGAGTACCGAATAAATACATGTGAAACAAGGTTTGAAATATGTGAACCTAATATATAATGGATTTTTGGTTACTCGTCTTAACACTCATAACCTCAAAACTCAGGATGTGTTATTCAGAATTCAGGAAGGTTTCAGCCCTTCTATTGTGATGCTACCATGCTGGACATAGAATAAATACAAAAGAGTATTTGTGAATTGACTGACTCATTTTAGAAGTATGGCTCAGATTACTCTTGAGAACTAAACCATCCTTTCTTAAACATGGCGTCTCTGATTTTATCTCCCCACACATTCGTTGGCGCAATTCCTACTTTCCTATTTTTTTTAAACTGGAAAAGTGTTCTCTAATCTTCACAAGATGTGTCCCTGGGTTTCTTCAGCTTCTAATTTCCCTAATAATATAAGGAGAAATCTGATGTTCTGACTAGGACCTGTGTCAGCCCTCTGGGCTTCCAACCAGGCTCTGCCAATGACTTTATACGGGCTAGTACTCTCACACCTTATCACCAACATCTCCATCACCATTTCTTGAGTATGACCACACAGGGCCTGAGAGAAAATATAAGCTGTTGCTAAATAGAATATTCTTTCTTCCACATTATAGCCATTTTTACATAATGAACACCTATAATTTTTTGATTAATAAGCACCTAGGACATAGTGTTGATTTAGTTGTTATTAGACCAAATACGTATTTCTATATAGAAAGATACCTATTGCGACTCATTGTTGATACAATGCTTCTTCGCATTCCTTTGTCTCTTTACTCACCAATATTATTATGTAATTTTCCTGTTTAATATATTTAGCCCAAAGCAAAGCCAGAGAAAGCTGAACTGCAATAATGCTTCTGATTTGTATATTAAATTACAGTTTGTAAAGCAGTTGGGGAATTTTTACAAATTTGCTGTCACGGCAACTTTATAAAGTAGGCAAGAGAAATGTTACTATCCCTATTTTACAGATTAGGAGCATCAGAGAGGTGAGTGACTTGTCTAAGGTCACATGTCTAGTAAGCAGTAGAGCAAGTAGTCAGGTTTGGTGGCTCTAAATGTTACCGATGCTCGGCACTTGTCCTCGAGGCTGCAGCAGAAGAACGAGGACAAGCACTTTGAGGAGAAGGAAAGAAAAGTTTATTACTTTGCCAGCAAAGGAGCAAAATGGCACCCTATTGTCTCAAAATCCAAATTTTTGTCCATAAGCAGAAATACAGAGCTTTTAAAGGGAGGGCCCTCAGTTCTAGGCTATTGTCATTGAACTACAGTTAATGATTCTAATTGTCCCATCTCTGCTGAAGGCGAAGCCTGTGAGCTCTGCCCA
>RJWJ010016283.1:0-34718 GCA_004363605.1 Indri indri
CTTTAAATCCCAGCACTGCAACTGATGAGCTATGTCCCTATGGGCCAGTCACTTTATCTCTTTAAGTTTTATTTTCCTTGGTTCTAAAGTGGGGTTAATAATAGTACCTATTCCAAAGGATTATGCTGGTTAAGTGACAGTGAGCATGTAAAATGCTTAGGGCAGTGCTTAGTATATAGTAAGCATTCTACAAATGTAAGCTCTAGGCATTATTAGCCAGGTATTGAAGACTAAAAGAAGACATCAGGTTAGACAGGTGGGATGATGAACTGACACATGAGACAAAATGTTTTAAAGGCACTAGCAGCTCCAGTGGAAGAAATGGACTCTGCCTCCCTGCTGTTCAGTTCATTGCTTTTTAAATCAGCATATCATTTATTTAAACTAATTTCCCTCTTCCCTAAAGCGAGAGTGAGAAAGGAAGCTCTGCCTATTTCTACTTGGCCACCGCATTTATTTGGCTCCACACAGAGGCAGCATTATCATTAGGAAGAAATGTGTGTGTGTCAGAGATGGGGGAGAGGACGTGGGCAGAAGGGTGGGGATTGCTGTGGACAGAAGAGGACAAATGAGGCATAACTCTTATGAGTCTGAAATTTAGTCCAGTTATTGGAAATTTGGTAAATTTCCTAAACAGTTAATTGGTTCAAATTTTAGAAACTGCCATTTTTTAACTCTGCAAAGAGGTTTCAGGAATATTTTATTTACTGACTCTTAAAAGCCTCTCGTCATTGGGATGAATGGAAAAAAAACACCCAGTCAATAAACCGCGTAACTAAACTAAATCATTCTCTTGTTTCTTGCTTGAAGAGCTCAAATCTATCTGAATTATTCCTAAGCGATCTCACCCCATCCTGGGGTCCTGAATCTATTAGTAAAAAAAGGACTTTATCTTAGTATTTATTTTTAGGGCATTGTAGAAGACCTTGGAATCTTTGAAGGAGAATAGAATTGGAGAGAAGGGCCCAAGATTTCCCAAGAGAGCCAGGTCTTACTGTTGATGTGCAGAGTTCTTGCCCCTAGAGTTGGCTGTGTGGAGACACTACAAACCCCTCCGGATTCACCCACAATCCCTGAGGTTCTTTACCTTCGGTTTGAAGGAACATTATAATTGGTATGAGCCTAATTGTACTGAACCATGTGGTAAATGAGGGGAAAAAGAAGGATGAAACTTTAGAGGGTGATCAAATTTGAAGAATCTTTAAAAGAACATCTGTATTTTGAGAAGAAAATTATAATATGCCAGTTAAAACCACAATTTTTCAAAGCTGAAAATAGGTCTCTCTCTAACTGAAATATTAACAGAGTGCTGGTAGTCAGTGTTCTTTCCAATCTCTAAACTAATATTATAGTTTTAATATTTAATGTTTAGTTTTAACATCCACCACCAAGCTCTTAGAGGTTGATGACTATGCAACTTATAATTATGTGACTGTTGTGTTCATTGTTAACTGTCATGTGTTGTTTCTCTAAAAATTTTCGACAATTGAATGGGTTTACTACACATACAAAGTTCCTGTTCTTCCAGTTTTGTACCACATATGAAATCATTCCAATACAAAACACGTGTTAATTCAGAGTTTTGTAATTAAAATTAATTTTAGCATTTAAGGCTAATAACTTGATATGGAACTAATATGACCAACCATCTCAGTTTGCCTGGGACCGTCTGGATTTTAGTCCTAAAGGTCCTACATCTCAGGAAACCTCTCAGTCTTGGGTAAACCAAAGTGGCTATTCACTTTAAATGGAGTTAACGTTAATAGGTTTACGGTACTGCTACAATTTTAGTTGAGTTACAACCTTGTAGATACACCAAATAATGTTTTATGCTGGACTGAATAAAGGATCCTATTGCCACTCGTTGAACTTAATTGCTGCAGAGACCTTGACAACCATCAAATCCACTCTCCTTATTTGGTAGGTAATTAAACTAAGCCCTAGAAGAGGAACTCTGCCAGTCTGTTCAGAGTCTACACTGAAAGTTAGCCCATATACTCTCTGGAGACAGGGACCATATGGCCAGCTCCTAGCCCAAGACCTATACCATATAATAAGTACTCAGTAAACATTTTTTGAATGGATTAAATCAATTGATAAATGAATGCCTTTATGTAATTGGATCACATTATATCACAAGCATTTTCTTCATATCATTCAAAATCTTTTGAACTATAATGCTAATGGCTGCATAATTCCACCAACCTTCTGTTGGTCAGAAATAAGGGTTTTATTGATTATTTGCTATAACATGTTATAATAAACACACTTGATTAGAAATGCCATTTTGGTTATTGATCTAGAGATATAAACTATACTTTGGATTATACACTTAACGTATTCAACTTTTTCTGTTTTCATTACTATTTACCTTTAGCCAGCCAGACTTTACTAAAAAATAGAAGGATATTTTTTTTCTTGGCTTTCGTAAAAATTTTAGTTGATAAGAGAATTTTAGAATCAAGGTTTTTCATTTTTAATTATTTGCTCTCCATTCTGATTTCTCTTTCTGTCCGTGTGACAATAGCTAACATAAATTAAGTGCTAACTCTGTGCCAGGTACTGCACCTAGGAATGTTTCCTGTATTGAGAGAGGCAGTGTAGTGTAATGGTTAATAGCCAGGGCTTTTTGATTTGGACTATCTAGGTTTATAGTCCAGCTCAACACACTCTGTGAATTTAAGCAAATTACTTAAGCTCTCTGTGCCTATAGTAGCACCTATATCATGGGGTCTGTGAGGATTAAAGAAGTATGTATGTGCTTGGCATATAGCAAGCATTTACTAAATATTAATGTATTAGTTAATACAATGCTAACTGCTGGAACAAATAAACCAAAGAACCTCAGTGGCTTAAACCAGGCAAGTTTATTTTACACTCTAATGTAACAGAGTGTGATCCTGGTTGGGTGGGCTCTGCATGGTCATTCCAGGCCGAGGTGACTTCCATCTTTTGGTTCTTCCTCCTCTACATCTACAGACTCCTTTCTATTAATACAGAAGATAAGGAAAGAAAGAGAAAAAAGGATCACATGGGAAAATTTATGGGCCAGCCTAAAAAATGGCTGTGTCACTATTGACGAGAACTCAGTTACATAGCTATGCCTAATAACAAAAGCAGCTGGGGTATGTCTGTACCTAATAACAAAAGCAGCTGGGGACTGTAAAGTAAGTGTGTGCCTAGAAAGTAGAGGAAGAAATTTTGCAACATACAGCAATCTATATTAGAAATATAACAATGTATATTAGAAATACAGCGCCTCTCCCACTGTTGTCCGTTGCCTTACTTGGTCCTCATAACAAGTTGAGTAAAGTAAGAGAGAGGAAATGACCAGTTCAGAGTCATACACAAAGTAAGAGGGCATCATTATCGCAGACGAAATGTGTGTAGAACAGCTTCTACCAGCAGTGCTTTCCAGGTCTCCCTTCAGCTTAAAACTGCTCTTCGTTGATTGCCAGCCTAATTACCATCGACACATCGCCTTCCTAAGTTCCCAGAGACTTCAGGCAGGTAGAGGAGGACTGTCAGCTGCCCCCGCCAGCAGCTTGTACTCCTTTTTCCTTCAGTAACATCCTTTTTCTTTAAGTAACCATAAAACTTTAAGGAAGTTCAGAATTGTTCCTCATAAGAAAGTGCTTAGCGCCTACTGCGCTGGAATTCAGTGCCCCTATTATCATAAATTTAATATCCACACTTACTTTTAGTCCTAGGGGCCTACGAGGCTATAAAAGAAAGATTGGCAGACAGAGTAGACTCAATTGGTTTATACACATTTTGCAGAAACACAAAGCTTACAGAATTTCCTCCACATTTCATCTAGCGCCTTCCTCTGTCAAGTTTGTCTGCATTTTGCCTGTGCTTCATTTGAGTTTTATAATAGAGGACTCTCATACTTTTTATCTCTGAGCATGCTAACAGTCTCATTTGAGTAAAACATTGCCCATATTGCATTTTCATGAGTAACTGAGTACTACCTACCAGACTAGTCATCTGTTGAAATCTTGACTTCCTTGAATTAAATTCACATTATACCCTTGAGTCTGTATCTTTGTCCAAACTTTGCGTCACATACAAGCTATCTTTTGGAAAAAGAGACTTAGTTTTTGAGTTTTGTTACTTTGGAGGAAAAAAGCTTCAGATAGGTATGTGGTATATAAATGGTGACTTATATAGTTACTAGAAGCAAGATCTTATTGCAATTCAATTCAGTAAGTACCATAGGATTTTAGAGCGGAAAAGAACCTTAGAGATGATCTGGAACAACATTTTCATTTTGTGGATGAGCTAACTGAAGTCCCAAGAAGACTAACACTTCCATGTACTTCAGAGCATCTGGGAAATTTGACTGGATTTAAACCTTTACTCAAGGTCCCACTGGTTAATAAGAGAGCTAGGCCCAAAATCTAGTTCTCTTGATTTTTAGACCAGGGGTCTTTCTCTTATATTAGTGTAACTTTATATTAGTGTAACTTTAACTGGGCTCCTCAGACCTCCCAGAAGTCCACGTGGATATACTCTTAAAAGAGTCTGCAAGGTTGCTGTATATGAACCCCAAAGGTCAGGCAATAAAAGCAAAAACAGACAAATGGGACTACATCAAACTAAAAAGCTTTTGTACAGCTAAGGAAATGATCAACAGGGTGAAAAGATAACCTACAGAATGGAAGAACATATACATCTGCCACACGCCATACATATGATAAGGGGTTAATATCTAAAATACGTAAGGAACTCAAACAATTTCATAGTAATAGAATAACCTGATTAAAAAATGATCATAAGATCTAAATAGACATTTCTCAAAAGAAGATGTACAGGCCAAGTGTATGAAAAAAATGCTCAAAATCACTAATTCTCAGAGAGTGCAAATTAAAACCACAATGAGCTATCACCTCACACCAGTTACAATGGCTGATATCAAAAAGACAAAAGACAACACGCCTTGGCAGGGATGTGGAGAAAACGGAACCCTTGCACGCTGTTGGTAGGAATGTAAATTTCATGAAAGGAAAACTTCATGGAAGTGCCTCAAAAAATTAAAAATAGAACTACCATATAATCCTGCAATCCTACAACTGAATATATGGAGAAATTTTTGTTTTAATTATAATAATAGTATGAAAAGTTAATATGAGCATATTCTGAAACACCTTGCTGATCTTATATTTGAATGTAGGTAAATAATGTCTAATGCCAATGTCTGTGTTTGTGTTTATGATGATGTTGATGCCAAGCAGTACCACGTAAAGTATGTGGACTGAATAAAAGAAGAACAGGGTGATTTTAACACAGAAATGATTTCTTTTCACCAGGTGAAGGCCAAGTAATGTCTTAGCATATTATAAGCAGCTTCCACAGAAATTTTATGAGTTAAAAGTGATGAGATTGAAAAAAGGGATGAGAGAAGTAGGTAGTCTAACTATGTTTTTAAAAAGAAAGAGAGAGAGATTGGGCATGTGTACCCAAGTCATACTTCAAGAGGTGACTTGATTTTTGGAAAAAAGGGAAAAAGTTTGTCATCCATTACGTAAAATTAATGATTGAATTTAAATTTAAGTAGTTTGGTAGTCTGGGTGTTTTTGTTCTAAGCAGTTTCATTTAAATAAAAGTACTGTTATGAGTTGAGATATGTCCCATACAGATTTGTATGTTGAAGCCCTAACCTCCAGTACCTCAGAATGTGATTTTATTTTTGGAAACAGGTTCATCGAAGATGTAGTTAGTTAAGATGAAGTAACACTGGAGTAGGGTGGGTCCCTAATCCAATGTGACCTGTGTCCTTATAAAAGGGGAAATTTGGACACAGATGCACAGGGAGGATGTCATGTGAAGGTGAAGGCAGAGATCAGGGCGATGCCTTTACAACCCAAAAAACAGCAAAGATGGCTAGCAACCACCAGAATCTAGGAAAGAAGCATGGAACAGACTCTCCTCAGAAGGAACCAACCCTGCCAACACCTTGATCTTAGAGGTGTAGCTTCCGGAAAGGAGAGAAAATAAATTTCTCTGGTTTAAGATACCCAGTTTGTGGTCCTTTGTTATGGCAGCCTCAGGAGATCATACAGTTGCCATATGATAAACCGCACATATTTAAAGTATATGATTTTGATCCCTGTATACACTTGTGATGTCATCATCACGAGCAAGGTTATGAACAGGTCCATCCCCCTCAAAGGTTTCTTTGTGCCTTTTTGTAATCTAGTCCTTCCTAGCCTCCATGCCCTCCTGCTTGCTGCCTATCCCTAGAGACAGGAAACTCACCTGCTTTCTGTCATTATAGATTAATTTGTATTTTCTAGAATTTCTTTCACTTGGCATAATTATTTTGAGATCTATCCATGTTCTTGCATGTATTAATAGTGTACTTTTATTGCTGAGTATAACTTCATTGTATGAGTATGCCATTACATGTATTCACCTGTTGATAGACCTTTGGATTGTTCCAGTTTTTGCCTATTATATATTAACATTATGTTTATTTGAATATTTGTATTCAAGTCTTTGTATTTATACTTGCATTTCTCATGGGTAAATACCCAAGTGTGAAATGACTGGATCATATTGTAGATGTATATTTCACTTTTTACAAAGCTGCCAAACTGTTTTCCAAAGTGATGGTACCATTTTTCATTCCCACCAGCAATGTGTGAGGGTACCAGTTGGCTTGCATACTAAAAACCCTTGAAGGTGATTGCCTTTGGGTAGGTGAAAACTTTTAGATGATCTCAGTCACCATCTTACTCATCACCTTATACCAGGTTTAATTCACACACTTATGTTACCCACTTATATGGTTTTGAGTGTGTAACATCTGATGTATAAGTTGGTTGAGAATTGGCTATTTGAAATATGTTAGTCACACATTAATATGTACAAATCTCTAAAGATTCCTGGACCAAAGCCAGAAGATAGGAGTGTGTCATAGACTAGCCATATACCTCTCAGTGCACCATTAACTGTCTCGCAGCTTTCACGTGCCCCCCCGAAAAGTCAGAGTAAAGACATCAGTCTGGCCTGCCTGTTCAGTTTCCAGGTCAAATCCAATTGTTCAAAGGAGTACTTTGCAAATGATGGAAAGTATAGACCATTTTTTCATGATGCCAGGATAGTGGAAGGCTGTCTGAGAGGTCAGATTGTGGCATCCTACATGGCATAGATGGTGTCTGATGTAGAGGGCACTGGCCAACTGTGCCTGTTCCCTTTCGCCTCAGTTCCTGGGCAGAAAACAAAGTATCAGTGGAACTTGGGACAAATCACTAAATGCCCTCTAGGATCATTCCTCCTGAAATCTGAAAAGAACCTTGGGATTGAAAAGCAGGAAGCAATTTTCTCCCATTGGAGGTAAGGTTTTGTTTTAATAATAATAGTAGTAATAATAATAGTGGCTAACACTTATTAAGCATGTACTATGTGCTAGGCATGGTGCAATTTTTGCATGAATTCCATGGACTTCTTACAACAATCCCATGAAATAGTTAGGTGTTATTATTAATATCACTCTCATTTATTCAGATGAGATCATTGAGACCTCACTGAGGTTAGATCACTTGCTCTGGGTCACCAGTCTGATATGACAGTGGAGCTCATGCTCTTAACTATGATATGATCTATAGTCTCTGATCCTATCTATGTTATAATACTATGATCTAGAAGGACTGCACTGTTTTGACTATGTTGATGCAGATACTACACCTGTTGGGGAAAACAACTTGAAAATTCAAAACATAAAGCAGATTGAAACAGTGTCCAAGGAGCTGTCCCCAGATATTTTAATTCTTTCTGAAAGGAGGAATGTGAGGAATACTGCTCACATTTTGTTAGAATAACAGTGTCATTCACAAAAATAATAAGATTTGAAAGTCAACAGATTTGAAAATTTTCTTAACATAAAAGGCAATGAAATTTCAATTTGTGACACTGGAGCTTTCTGACTGTGCATGTGAAGGGCCAGCCATGGGCCACCTCGTTGGTTCTTAAGGATTGAGCAGTTATATGGGATGTGGTCTGCCAAGGTCACTTCTTGGAATGTTACGTGGTGAGCTTGTAGTGAAAACTGGATTCTAGATACAACTTTACCACTGATAGTTTTACTTCTCTGACCCCCAAGTTCTTTATGTATAAAACTGGACAGCTGAAAGAATCTGTGGTATTTGTGCTTTTTTTCCTCCAAGTACTCTTTGGTTAAATTAAATCATAAGAAATCACCATATCAAGATGTAAAAGCCAATTTATCTAGGTTCTTGATTGCAACAGCCAAATCTACCCCAGCTAATTAGGCAGGAAGAGATTTTCTAAAAGGTACCAGTTAGTTTACAGGGTCTCTGGAAGGCCTAGAGAGCAGCTAGACATGGATGTTGCCCAGTGAGGAACAAAGCAGCTAGAGAAAGTTACCCTGACACACCATGTGTCTATTCTGATGGAATCAACATTGTCACTGTTGCCCATTACTTGATGCCTATCACGCTATGGTCTGGTAGTCAGAAACTGGATGCCTTTTCCAAATGATGCTGGCATTGTCCTTGCCAGAAGATCTGAGCTTCTAGCTTTTGGCTGTCTTTTTGTGCAGCTCATTTGTGCCTCATTTGTGTCTCACCAAACCTAGGCCTGTTGCAGACTGGGAAGCCAGCCAGAAAGTGGTTGGACTGGGTGCTAGGTGGGCCAACTCTTAGACCCTGCCATCTGTGCTCATTGAGGATGGCCAGAGCAGGAGCCCCTACTCAGCCTCCTATTGTCACTGTTCCTTAGAGATGAGGATGTCTTATTAGCTGGTCACTCACTGAACAGGTCCCCAAAGGTGTGTAGATCCAAGTTAGAAAACCACCAAACTAGATTATTTCTAAGGTTCTCTAGTGCTAAAATTCCATGATTCTGTGCATTTCCAAGGTTACATTAAGTAGAGGTGTTTAAACAGTATTTCATTTTCCTGTATATCGTGGCTAATGCCAATATATTCTCTGTAATTATCAGTAGTAAGAATATTATACCCAAGGAATATGGCTTCTTCTACATTTATATTTTGGCTGATTTCCTCAGTTAGGTATATCAGCACAAGAACATCAATTCACATAGAAGGAAAAGAAAGGGAGGGTAGAGGGGAAAGGGGGAACGTTTGACAAAGACGTATGGGATTTCTTTTCAGAAGGGTAGATTTGGGGCCTTTCAAGGAAAGCATTTTTAAGTTGAGAGTGCTTGCAGATGCAGTTATCGGAAAAATGCCTACAGTGTTTGGTACAAGTTCAGATTTACAGGCCCCCAACACAAAGCTCCAAAAATCAAAATAAAGAGTAGACGAATTTAAGCTACCTTAAATTATGCAGAGATCTGTTTACTTAATCTTTGGCTTCCTAAAGTTTCTCAGCTATCAGAAAATAACTAAGTTATCATAAAGGTACCCCAAAGACATCAGAAATCAGTGAGGTACTGCTGTATTAGGCACGGTGTGTCCATCGATTGTATGATAGCTTGGGATACGCTATGTCATGTTGTCTAAGATCTTGAGCTCTAAATTCAATTCCTTGACCTTAAGAAGCTTTAGCTTATCCATAAGAAAGGAATAATGATGGTTAACTACATCATGTTGCAAGGATCAAATGGGATAATACATGTTAAATTATTAGCACATTGCATGAGACATAATAAATGTTGTCTAGTACAATTCCTGGGACACTTACCCCGGACTTTGGTGTTGCTGGCCCAGATGGTGTTGGCAGCTGAGCCGTGATTCCGGGAGGCTGCTGCTGAGGAGGGGACATGTGGCTTCCCCAGTTTCTAGTCTGGAGGAGAGGGATGTGACATTCACAAACACGCCATCAGCCCACAAGCTCTCCACCATCACCAAGTCGTAGAGACAGATCATCCCTCTCCCTTCGAGTCTTCTTTAGCTCTTTAACATGGCCCTTGCTGTTTATTATGGACTGATTTAATCTGTATTTGACTCGGTAAACACTGATGGGCACCACCTACATGTAAAGTGCTATGACCTGTGAACCAGGAGGCCAGACAAGCACAGACACTAATTCAGCAAATATTTGTTGAGTTTCTGCTGTGTTCTAAGGACTGTCTTGTCTCTGAGCTTTAGCTAGGCTCTAGAGGATCATATGTGGGCCATGGTGGGCACATGGGGAATGATGTTAAAGAAGCAGGTGTTAGGATTGACTCTGCCCGTATGTATGTGGAAAAAATATAGATAGGGTGACTAACCATCCCACTTTGCCAGGGACTGAGGGCTTATCCAGGACACAAAACTGTTCTTTTTAAAATTAGGGCTGAATGATTTCCTAGGATGCAGTATTTAATATTTTCATGCTAAAACCAGGAAGGTTCTGGCTAAACCAAAACAAGGTGAGCATACTGATGTTTTTTGCATCCCTTATTGGATAGCCTTTCTACCTTTGAGGAATTGAACTCCCTGCATTCAGAGCGAAATGCTTTGAACTGGGATGCAGCAGTGATGTAGCACAAAGAGGTCTGAAGTGGAATTTAAGAGAGCAGCTCAGACTCTCGCTCTAGTTCTTGCTGTTGTGGTGACCCTGGACAGATTGATTACCTCTTGGAACTTTAGTTCCCTCATCTACAGAAGCAGGAATACCCATCCTCTGGGAGTTTGAACATGTTAAATGAGATAATAGGTGTACGAGTGCCTGGCACAGAGAGGGAGGGCAATCTTTTTAAATTTTCTATTTTTGAATAGGAAAACATGTTACATTGATTTAAAAATAAGAAGTTTCACACACATATGCTTGTCTGTGTTAACCATCCATCGTTTGTGCTTCAAGTATTACCCTGGAAATGCTATTTAAATGTTTCGATTGGGTGTGTTCCAAGTTACTAACAAGTTGTAAACTCCTCCAGTGCGAGCATGATCTTTTTATTTCTTGGGTATTTCCTAAAAGCTTTTAGAACTTAGCATAGTCAAATTTTGAGAATACAAATTGCTGAGATTGGTTCATAATGCCTTGGGAATAAAATATGCAGCAATATTTAGTTTATTTTTTTATCTCTGTTTTATACCACAAGTCTACCACCATGAGTGTTAATCTTGTATATGCGTGTAAGGAGCCAGCTCAGATCATATCCCTCCATTACCTAAGTTATTGCATTTTAATCCTTTTGTCTGTGTGATTTCCTTGCCACGTGCAAATGCAATGGCAGCAGAAGGTGGCAGAGACACGACAGATGTATACCTTGCCATGTTAAGCAGGCTGAAATCCTTCTGTGCCCATAAGCCTGAGAAAACACAGTTGAAATGTCAAAGCTAACAACATGGGGCCTGAGTTTATAAGCATCAACAAGCCAGCTACGTGCAACCCCACATTAGCCAAATGGAGATAAACTTCTTTGTAATTTCTAATTTTCTGTTAACATAATGGGTTAGCCTGTCTGCTCATTTGGGAGATGCTAAAGGGCTTTCTTTAAAAGTACCAGTCAGGAGAGAAAATGTCACCCATTAGCAGCCAGCTTGACTCTTCCTATGTTAATTCCCCATCTCTCCTTTTCCTGTTTCCCTCCATGTTTTCCACACCAAGCAGTTTCTATGACTGACTTCATGCCAAATGTTCATCCAGCACCCTTAGCATATCTTGTTGTGTGGTGGCCGCATTGGTCTTCACATGAGGTCTCTGCTCCTGATGATTGAATCAGCTGAGCCACTCTTTGGCTCAAGGCACTGCAGATTCTCAGAGATGGCTCATCACTGGGTGGTTGGGATCAGCTCCTAAGCCAGCCTGGAGAGATCTGCTAAAATTGCATCATTAGAAACATCACCTTCTCATGCTTGAAGGATGTTACTGAGTTTGTGCCCATGGATTATAAGAGGTAATTTTCAGTATTTTATTTTATTTTTTTGAGACAAGAGTCTCACTCTGTTGCCCAGGCTAGAGTGCCGTGGCGTCAACCTAGCTCACAGCAACCTCAAACTCCTGGGCTCAACCAATCCTTCTGCCTCAGCCTCCCGAGTAGCTGGGACTACAAAGAAGCGCCACCATGCCCGGCTATTTATGTGTGTGTGTGTGTGTGTGTGTGTGTGTGTGTGTGTGTGTCTGTATATATATATATATATATATATATATATATATATATATATTTAGTTGTCCAGCTAATTTCTTTCTATTTTTTTAGTAGAGACGGGGTCTCACTCTTGCTCAGGCTAGCCTCAAACTCCTGAGCTCAAACGATCTGCCCGCCTCGGCCTCCCATAGTGCTAGGATTACAGGTGTGAACCACCACGCCTGGCCTCAGTGTTTTATTTTTAGGGTGGCAGAAAGGAAGGGGGCTTCAACTGAATGTTTATAATGGCTAAAAGAGCTAATGTGGCATCGGGCTTCATTAAAAGAAGTATTGTTCTTGAAACAAGGGAGGAGAAGTTTGAGCTGAACACTAGCAGCTGTATTTAAACTAAATTATTTATTTGTTCAACTAAAATGTATGACACCTATTCTGTAAAAGGCACTGTGACACTGAGACAAAAATAATAAGTAGCACACCAAGACAGGTGGACATTGCACTAAATGAGAGTTCTGTGAGGGGGCTGCTGCTTTTCTTTCTGGCTTGGCTCATGGGATGGCCAGATTCTTGACTACAGCAGTCACGAACCCAGATGTCTGCAGGGGGCTGGCAGATAGATGAGTAAAGTGGCCCGATAGGGACTGTGCCAAATTGCAGAGGACGTACCCTGTTTAAAGTGCGCAGCTGCTCTTCAGTTCTATGTGATCGTCGTCTTGCGAGAATGTGGGTCTGATTTTGCCAGGAGAAACTGGAAATCCAGAATTTACGTGAAATATTTTACTTTAAAATATTGTCAAGATAGCAGCTAATTCAAATTTTTGAAAGCTTTGTAGAATAACTCTTAAATATTTTTGGGCTACGTTCTGCTCATGGGCTTCTAGTTTATAAATTCTGCTCTAATAGGTCATGTTCACCCAATCAAGTTGTATTTGCCAATATTTAGACAGGATCTTGAATTTGAGATTTAACATAAATTACCAGTTGGTGTAGATGGCCTGGACTCAGTAATAAGAATTACTCAGTTTACTTACTGTAACAGGTCAGTGAAGACAAATGAGTGACATGGGCATGATTCAAATAATTTTGGCAGCTACTGGGGGGAGTTGGTCTCCATTCACAGTGGAAAGTTTTAGCACGTTCTATTGCGTATGACCTGGATGCATTTTGTACTTCCACTGGGATAAGTAAGGGGAATAAAAACCCTTGAGCTCTACTTGCTAATTTGAGGGTGATTAAAGCTATTTCCCCAGAGATCCTGTAGGATGGATTTGTGGTAAGCTCAGGCCAAATTCTCTTTGATACTTTGAACTTATGTCCAGAGCACCACGTCCAATACAAAGGAACTCGCCTTCTCTGCGTCCTGGCAAAGGAAATGCACGTGCTCAATTACTGGGTTGGTGGCTCTTGAGTAACTTCTGTAATTACCCAACTGGAACCTCTTTTCCTCATGGACAACAACCAAATTCCATTTCTTTACCTGCTGCCTGTATCATGCCAAAGATAAAAATGTGCCAACTAAACCATGTACATGAACTAGCCACATTAACAAGAGAAGCGATGGACCATTTTCTCATCATTCATTAATTATGTACATTAAATTTATGGTACCAAATGTGGTAATGGTTACCACTCTGTTCCATAGGGGAGAATACAGAAGGTGGAGGGGTATATTCTTTAGTTACATTTTTAAAATTTAATTTGTTTTTTTAATTGGCGTATAATAATTACACATAGTCATGGGGTACATAGTGATGTTTTGATACATATAATGTATAGTGATCAGATCAGGGCAATTAGCATATCCATCATATCAAACATTTATCATTTCTTTGTGTTGGAAACAGTTGCATTTTTATGTAAAATGAATGAAGTAATAGTCGACATTATCAATGAGAGGTGATCACTCACTAGTTGCGAAGTAGTGCAGATGTGACTGGTAAGTGTGTTCAGATTTGCCTGTCCTAGAGCTGGGGAAGCTAGAAATCAGGCAGAACCTGTGACCCACACAGAAGCTAAAGTTAGCTATGATTTGCTGGGGTTAGGCAGTCTTCTCATTAGCAGGGTGAAACAGGATTAATATGCTTGGGAGGGGCTGGGGAGTGAAGAATGCTTTTTATACTTGGTCATGAGATGGACAACTGAAGCATCATTAGCTGTTGCATTTTTGATCTTTGTTTTTATTTTCTTCATGAAAAATTTGTGACTTTTTAATACTTTTTACATAATAAGCAGAAGAGTCAATTATGTTTCACAATTATTTATGGGTGATTAATGTACTTTTGACAAATCTATCACATTGTCAACATTTATAATTTTCTATCAAAGGGGAATTAAATTTTTTGTGCCCTCTTTGTTTATGCAAACTATATTTTCCAACTTCTTTTTTTGCATGCTAAGGACTTTGTAAACATGAAATTGTTGTTCATCCCAGCAATCTCATGGGGTAGATATTGTTACCTGGTTTTACGTTGGGAGAGCTGAGGCTTAGAGTAAATAAGAAACTTGCTTAAAGTCTTGCAATTGCAACTTAGAGCCAGGATTTGAACCCAGCTCTGTCTTCTTCTTATAGAAGCTTCATTGCCAGCTATGAAATATCTGTGTCACCTGTTTACACATCAGAGAAATCACTTTTATAAAAATTATATTAACTTGTACTGAAAGCATAGTTAATTTAAGGCCAGATATTTTTAGCAAATACGTTTAAACTGGGGAGTTGACTAACACTTAAGAGGAAAAGAGATGGCATAAAACCCAGGTTTCCATTAAATTTGAAATTGAAGAGGAATACAGTTGATACCTGTGTCTTTAGGCAAATTAGTTGATATAATTAAGTGGAAATTACCCTCTTCCTTGTGGAAATATAAATAGTTGGATCTGTGCTCATATGTTGTGAAGATCTAGTTTGAGACTTGAATGAAGAGCCCATTCTATGTACCTGGGTTTGTGGAACTCTTAGGCAACTCGTTTAGATCAAATCTTATCAAAATGGCTATGTCAAAATGCATATAACTGAAATAAAAGCAGGTACTCTACATACTCCGGTGCTTGTTCAGTGTTGCCTTAGGAGAAAAATATAATCCATCGATCAAAAGTAATTTAGACAATTTGAATCTTTATTACAATCTCTTGAATAATATCAAGGCAGATGCAATCTGAAAATCCCATCAACCTTTATTAAAATCATTTTTCCTTAGTTTTCTTAAACGCAGTATCTCTCAAACCAGTCACTGACCTTAAAATTTTCTCTCTCTCCTCACTGTCAACAATCCTTCCAATTCTTTTCTTCTATAGCTTAAGCAGGTCCTTGTTTTCAATACATTATCCCTTTTCCTTCTACCACTTGTTTCTTCTCTTCCATGAGAAAGGCATGACCTTTATTTTTATTTATTTATTTTTAAATATTGCGTCTCTCTAGCCATTGCCTAGATTCTACATCACAAAACCCCGGGAACCACGCTATCAAGGATGGAATTTGCATAAGAGGACATTCCTGCTTTACTTTTGCTTCATCACACTGTATGTATGTATATACTGCATGTAATTACTGAGGATTGTACATGACAGACATACCTGGACAACTCTATCCTCATGCCTCCCTTGTACCCTCACTGTGAGCAAGACTGAGGAAGCACTTGAGGTTCAGGGATGGCATGAGATTGGAGGATGGTGAGAGATTCAAGCGTGGGGTGAAAGAAGCAGTAAGTTCCACAGGTGGGCGGGGTTGAGTAGCAGGCGAAACTCAGCATGGAGGTGAATATCAGAGTATCATTTCTTGCATAATTTTAAAATGACATTTGATGATTTCTGTTTTAGGCAGCATCAGAATAATCCCATGCCACAGTCACTGTGTCAGAATGTCGTTTACTCTGTGTTGAGGCAAGCTGATGTTCTCGCCTCTCCCTTTTCAACTGTATCAGTCTTCCCAACTTCTAGACACCAGATCGAATGTCGGGTTGGAATCATAGAATGTCAGGTTTAAAGGTCATGCACTTCAAATTTCCCAAATCTCATACCTGGGCTGCTTTTCAAATTGCCCATTCTTTTATTCCACTCCTCAGAGGTTCTCATTTATTCATTCACTATGGGGCTCCAAAATCTGCACTAGAAAAAAAAAAATCTTCCCAAGTGTTTTTGTTAACCATTCTGTTTTGGGAAATTCTGATCAAATTCACCTCCTTCCATCCCACCTGATACCTGAATTCTCTCCGCCTGCAGAGCTTTGGTGGCCAGCCTAGACATGGTGTTGGTGATGGTGAAGGAAGCTTGAATGCACCGAGGGCTTACTAATTGTCAGACACTGAGTTGATGGCTTTACTTAATTATCCCACTTAATATATATAACCATCTCAAGAGATAGATAAGAACGTTATATTCATTTTCCCTCAAGTCATTGAATTTGCTATGAGCTCACTCTATTCTAGGTTTTTGCTCAGGTTTTGCTTGCTTTATGAGGACTCCTGCCTAATCTACAGCTCAGCGACATGCCTTGCCTTTGTGCTTCTGTGACATCTATGCTTACTTATATTCTTCCATATTTTATTGGGAAGACAATACAATTTATTAGCTAAGGGTGTGGATTTAAATCCTGGCTCTGCCACTTTCTGGCAGTGTTGGTCTGGGCAAGCAAAATTTGCTCTGCACCAATTTCTTCATCTGTAAAATAGAGATTTAAAATAGTACCTCCTCTTAGGGCTGGTGTGAGGATCAATGCATGAATGCATATTAAGCCCTTAGAATAAACCCAGGAAGGGAATAAATGCCCCATAAAAGTAACCTATTATTATCTAATGACACCAAATTTTAATTGCCCATTTACTTGTCTTTCTCCTCTAACAGGCTGTGAGCACCTTGGAGGCAGAGATTGTATCTTGTTCAATCTTGTATCCTAAGTGTCTGTTGCAAGGCCTAGCAAATAGTAAGTGCTCAATAATTGGCAATTCTTAATGTAATTCTAATCTCTAAAATGGTTCAGAATAAAACATCATAAAGACCTCCAGCCCCCACACTATATCTCTGAACATCTACAATTCTTCTAAATGATACCACTTTACTGTCAAATAATAAGAATAATTTATTCTATTGTTATTTAACCAGGTGGACCTATAAGTTTACCCACTGCTTTGCCTGTCAGACAAACTGGAATTCAATCTTGCTTGCTTGTTTCTCTTGCTGTCTGTATGGTATTGGGTGAGTCATTGTGCCTCTTGGATCCTCCTTTTTCTCACCTGTAAAACTGAGATGATACATCTTCCTTGTAGAGTATTATAAGGATTAGCAATATCATACAAAGGATATGTTTTATAGCACCTGAGATGGCAAAGATGCTCAGGAAGAGGTAGGTATGCTTATTATTGCACAGAAGGAGTTCAATATAAATGTTTGTTGATTTGGTCTTGGCCTCTGTTCAGTACAGGCATACCTTGGAAATATTGCAGGTTCTGTTCCAGACCACCGTGGTAAAGTGAGTATCACAATAAAGTGAGTCACACAAATTTTTGGTGCATATAAAAATTATGTTTATACTATAGTCCATTAAGTATGCAATAACATTATGTCCAAAAAAACCCAATGTACATACCTTAATCTAAAAATACTTTATTGCTAAAAAACGCTAACAATCATCTGAGCCTTCAGTGAATTGTAATCTTTTCTGCTGTTGGAGGGTCTTACCTTGATGTTGGTGGCTGCTGATTGATCAGGGTGGTGGTTGCTGAAGGTTGAAGTAGATGTGGCCATTTCTTAAAATAAGACAACAATGAAGTTGTCAAAAAACAACTTTCTTCACTCATCCATGAGAAGCAACTCATCGTATGTTCATGTTTTATCATGAGATTCAGTAATTCAGTCACATCTTCAGGCTTCACTTCTAATTCTAGTTCTCTTACTATTTCCGCCAAATCTGTGGTTACTTCCTCCACTGAAGTCTTGAACCCCTCAAAGTCATCCAGGAAGGTTGAAGTGAACTTCTTCCAAACTCCTATCAATGCAGGTATTTTGGCCTCCTCCTGAATCATGAATGATCTTAATGGCATCTAGAATGGTGAATAATTTCCAGAAGGTTTTCAATTTACTTTGCCTAGATCCATCAGAAGAATCATCTATAGCCTTATGAAATGTATTTCTTAAATATTAAGACTTGAAAGTCAAAATTACTCCTTGATCCACAGGCTACAGAATAAATGTTGTGTTAGCAGGCATGAAAACAACATTAATCTTCTGACACATCTCTATCCAAGCTCTTGGGTGACCAGGTGCATTGTCCATGAGCAGTAATATTTTGAAAGGAATCTTTTTTTCCTAAGAAGTAGGTCTCAACAGTGGGCTTAAAAGAAACCATGCTATAAACAGATGTGCTGTCATCCAGGGTTTGTTGTTTCATTTATAGAGCACAGACAGAGTAGATTTAGTGTAATTCTTAAAGGCCCTTGGATTTTCAGAATGGTCAATGAATATTGGCTCCAACTTAAAGTTACCAGCTGCATTTAAGTCCCTAACAAGAGTCAGCCTGTCTTTTGAAGCTTTGAAGCTAGACATTGACTTCTCCTCTTTAGTTTTAAACGTCTTAGATGGCATCTTCTTCCAATAAAGGCTGTTTCATCTCCACTGAGAGTCTATCATTTATGACAGCCACCTTCATCAATTATCTTAGCTAGATCTGCTGGATAACTTGCTGCAGCTTCTCCATCAGCACTTGCTGCTTCACTTTGCACTTTTATGTTATGGAGACAGCTTCTTTCCTTAATCTCGTGAACCAACCTCTGCCAGCTTCAAACTTTTCTTCTGCATCTTCCTCACCTCTCTCAGCCTTCATAGAATTGAAGAGAGCTAGGGCCTTGCTCTGGATTAGACTTTGGCTTACGGGAATGTTGTGGCTGATTTGGTCTTCTATCCAGACTGTCAAAACTTGCTCTGCGTCAGCAGTAAAGCTGTTTTGCTTTCTTAACATTTGTGTGTTCAATAGAATAGCTCTTTTAATTTCCTTCGAGAACTTTTCTTTTGCATTCACAACTTGGTTAATTGGCCCAAGAGGCCTTGCTTTCAGTCTGTTTCAGCTTTAAACATGCCTTCTTTTCTAAACTTAGTCATTTCTAGCTTTTGATTTAAAATGAAAGATGTGCAACTCTTCCTTTCACTTGAACACTTACAGGCCACTGCACGGTTATTGATTGGCCTGATGTCAATATTGTTGTGTTTCAGGGAATAGGGAGGCCCAAGGAGAGAGTCAAGGGATTGGCTGGTTGGGGGGACAGTTAGGACACACACAACATTTATTAAGTTTGCCACTTGTATGGGCATGGCTCATGGCACCCCAAAACAATTATAATAGTAACATCAAAAATTGCTGATCACAGATCACTATGACAGATAAAATAATAATGAAAAAGTGTGAAGTACTGCAAGAATTACCAAAATGCGACACAGGCATATGAAATGACCAAATGCTGTTGGACAAATTTTGGTTCTAATAGACTTGTTCAACTCGGGGCTGCCACAAACATTCAATTTGTAAAAAATGCAATATCTGTGGAGTGCAATAAAGCAAAGTGCAATAAATTGAGGTATGCCTGTATTCTTCATTGACATGGCCTGAAATCTTTTGGGTTAGATTTCTTTAAGTACTGTTATGGTTGAATTGTGTGCCCCAAAATGATGTGCTGAAATCCTAACCTCAAAGCCTCAGCATGGGAACATTTTGGGAATAGGGCTGTCACACATGTCATTAGTTAAGATAAGGTCATACTAGGATAAGACGGCCTCGTCTGATGAAGAGGAGAGAGAGACACAGGGAGGGGAACACCATGTGACAGCAGGGCAGGCAAAGGTTGGCATGACAGGACTGCAAGCCAAGGAACCCCAGGGATTGCTGCCACCAGCAGAAGCTAGGAAGAGGCAAGGAAGGATTCTACCCAGAGTCTCAGAGGGGGCGTGGCCCTGCTGACACCTTGGTCTGGGACCTCCAGCCTTCAGAACTGTGAGAGAATCAATTTCAAATTTTTTAAAGCCCCCCTGTTTGCGGTACTTTGTTACAGCAGCCCTAGGACATTAGTGCGAGGACTATGCTAAACTTAATGACCATGACTTCCCGATGTTACTCTACAATAAAGGGAACATTCGTGTTACTCGTAAAAATGAGCAAATTGAGGTTTTCCACAGATGCTGGATTTTTCTTTCCTAAAAACAGTTGTAACTATATAACGACCAGTCAACTTCCAGGGCGGGGGGAAAGAGGGAGAAACAAACCCTTGATCTGCCTCACTCCTCAGAGGCTTTTGTTTTTTTTATTTTCCCCTAAACTTCCAAACATTTTGTAAAGACATTTGGGTCCCAGGAGGACCAGAGAGCTCTGTCATACTTGTTTAGAAAGATAAGAAAATCCTGTTTGCATTTACTATTTATGAGTTTTGGCTTCCTATCCTCACGTGACCATGTGACGTTCTGCTTTTAAGAACCTGCAAATGAGCTGAGATTCATTATTTTTTAATGTGAAGAGGATGACGGCAAACTCTGCAGTGTCATATACAGCCAGGCTGTCACTCTTGCCCTAGAATTGGTCTTAACGTTGTCCATTTAGAAATTAGTAAATTACATGCCGTATTTACAAACATATATTTTACAGACAGGCAATATTTATTGGAAATAGCATCCATGTGTTCAATTGAACTACATGATTCATGGGAAAATCTTCAACTCTGAGTGATTTCCTGGTACTAAACTCAGGAGCACATTTTCCCATGAAAAGCACACATCTAATAAGGAAACCCGTTAGCTCTGTTCTCATATTTCTCTTTCAACAAGGGGGCCGCTGCCATTTCCACCGCTAAGTTTTATCCAATATCTAAGTGCAAGGAGAATGAAATTGAAATAGTCAAATGAATTGGAGTAAAAATTCTAGCTCATTTGGTTAATCCACTAAAAATTAACCTTATGGTCATCCAAAGTATTCTAGAAGAGAATTTAATTTGTATTTATTTTTAAAAGGCTTTTCTTCTAGGGAAGAAACAAGTTTTGTGTTGCAGTCTGAAGTAATGTAATTGTGAATCCAGTCCTGTCATGGAAAAGCTGCCACACATCGCTCTCTGCACACGTTCAATGCTCATGTCTCCCTCCTGACCTCAGCTTAAGGAATGTCTTAAGTTATGATGAAATTCTTAAGAGTTATGAAATTCTTCTCTTTTTGATGGAAACAATTCCACATTTCCTAGGATCAATTTTTCACCCAGGTTACTACTGCATAATTATGATTTATTTAGTGTTTTTTTTTTTTTTTTACAGTTTAACATTTTCCCCCAGATTTATTGTAAAATAGCTGGATTATCATAGAATCATTTTCTTCTCTTGAAGTCCATTTTCCATTGCTTCTGGTGTTATCTACTTCTGTTCCCTGAAACACTGAATAAATCACTTTTATTCATTCATTCATTCAACTATCGTCTACCACTGGGGTTGGCAGACTAAGGCCCATTGCTTATATTTGTACCACTTGCAAGCTAAGAATGCTTTTTAGATTTTTTAATAATTGGGAAAGAAATTGAAAGAAGAATAATATTTGTGACATGTGAAAATTATATGAAATTCATATTTCAGTGTCCATAAATAAAGTTCATTGAAACAGGGCCACACTCATCTGTTTACATATTAGATAATATGTAAAGAAGACAATATGGCCAGCCTAGTAACTCAGGAGTTCTGCCTCCTGCTTACAGCTCCAAATTCTCCAGCGCCACCCTAAGGCCTCTTGTTCCTGTCACATTCCATTGCCTTGTATCTATTTTTCTCTGCTCTGCCCATCCCCCATTGTGTGATACTCCCATAGGGCTCTGCATGGCTTAATCCCAAATTTGTTCCTTTCAAGGCAGCTAGATCTACAGCCCATGAACTAGCCCCACCCACATCCACTTCCAGCCTCATCTGCCCGTATGGCATCCCAAGTATTCTATTTCTGGAAGGGGAGCTTGGACAGTGATGAGATAAAAGTCACTATTTTTTTATTTTTTTTTTAATGAAGGAATGGCTCTCAACCTGGGCTTCTCTCATCTTGCATTTGTTCAGGTGATTTCTTTTTTTGAAGCTTATATCTAGTAATGTACTTTCATAATTGTTAAATTTCTTCTGATTGTTTTCGGCCCAGCATTGCTGCCTGCAGAAATGGCTTTGAAACTTCATTTTCTTGGCCATTATACTGCTATCTTTCTCAGAGTTGTGTCTTCTAAAGATTTTTTTTTTTTTTGTAGACACATGTTCTACATTTTAATCTGATGTATTGATTAAAACGTTCAAGAGCATTGATCCCCAAACAGAGCTTTGTGGCACCATCCTAGAGACTTCTCTCCAATTTGATATTGATCTATTAAGTAGCACTCATTGGGAATGGTTTGTTCAAAGAAGTACAAATCTCCATAACAACACATGATTATAGAAAACTGCCAAGAGCTTCGCTCAAATTAAGATAAACTATATCTAAGCCCTTCCCTTGTTCCCATGGCTTAGAGGTTCCCTTTAGGCTCTCTGTGAGTATAGCAGGGTCAAGAGAGAAATTTTTGGAGTCAGAGAGACCTGGGTTCAAATTCTGTGTCTGTTACTTCACCTAGGAAAGTGCTTCTCCACACCTCAGTGTGGTAGGGAAGTTTCAATAAAACGAGGGTTACACTACTAAAGCAATTCTACCCTTACACAGCACTACATATAGTTACTCCCCTAGAAATGGTAGCTTTAATTATTACCAGTAATTAAATGATCAAGAAAGGAATGAGATTTATTTAGGAAGACTTGTTCTCAGGAAATTCACATTGGCACACAATGGAGAAGAAATCAGTTTCTAAATGTCCATATAGCATTTTTTCATCATTGGTTCTTGTGGTTTGCAAGGGTTTGATGTTGATATATATCGCCCTGGGGTTTCTGCAGTCTACTCTTGGATAAAATTTGTCATCCTATATCTCTGACTCTAATTCTATGGCAAATCTCCTATTCATTTAAATTCTTAAATATTACCAATAATCTTTTTTTAAATTTTCAGACCCCCTCTAGTCCTGCATATAATTGGCTTGAACATGTGGGTATGAACAGCCAGGTATTTGTGTTTAATCTCCTTCTGCAAGGCTTCTCTTCAGCTGAAAAACCTGATTTGGGGTTAAGAACTTAGGGTCAGGAATTAAAAACTTCAAGATACTGGTGTTTAATCTGCTGCTTAACTAACTGTGTCACCTGAGATGTCTAACCTCTCTTAGCATTCATTTATTCCTCTGTAAAATAATTGGGTTCTACCAGATGCTTTCCACAAGTTCCTTCTTGTTCTAGAATCCTGTAATCATAAGCAATCTGTAAGAAACCTTAGAGGCATTTATAGTGAGAAAAGATGCATGGAACCATTCAGTAAATGTACAAGTTTCATATAATGACCTCGAAAATTAGGGTGGCATGTAAACTCTAGCAATTCCGAGAAGGGAGGGATCTATGGGTGTCAGATTGTTGGGCTAGATTCTACAGATGAAGCCTAACCAAAAGAGAGGATAAAGATGATAAAGGGTTGATGTCGGAGATTTTTTTTTTTAATTCTCTCTGAAGAGAGTGTCAGTGCAAGATTATCTGCCCACCACTCTTTGGAATGCTGCCTTGACCTTATTCAGAAGTACTAACTTCTACTCTGATCCCAGAACTGGACAAGATAGTGCCAGTTATTTCCAAGCACCCATTTTGAAACAGTATATAATTTTACATGGAGTGAAATAACACTCAACACATAAGGACTTATTAAGCAAGGAAGAGCAATCTTGAAATGGTCTTCTGGCCTCAGCAGCATTTGTTCTTAGCAGCATTTGAAGGCAAACAATTCAGATAATTGCTACTAAGTATTTGCTTCTTAAGGCTCAATGGAGGCCTAGAGAAAAAACAGTGGAGTAATAGATAGCTTCAATTTAGGTTGCTCTTTTGAGGGATGCGGTGAAATATGATGGTTAGGGATACAGATTTTGGAGTCAGATCCTAGACCCACTGTTCATAGTTGGATGAGGCTGGAAACTTAACTTTTTTTTTTTAATGCCTCTCTTTCTTCATTTGTGAAATGGGTATAATGTAAAACTCAAGAGATTTTGTTAGGGTGAAATGTGTTATCACATACAGAGCTTAGACTAGCTGTTGGATTGCAGTAAATGCCCACTAAATGTCATTTATTCTTCTTCTTAGTGCTTTTGTATTCTCCCGCAGATGCATACACGTTATTAAAAGTAATAAAGTACAGAAAGAGGACTTTATGAAAACTTATGAAACATATTTATGAAATAGTATGAAATGGAAAGGAGAAATGTGAAAAATGCTGAGTATTCCTAAAGGTATAAATTGTAATACACAGAACCTTGGCCACTATAAATCCCCCTTAATTTTAGGAGAGAAGCCTGTCCTCTCTGGCAGTCATTCCTATCACCCCTCTTTACTTTCGAATTCAAAACTGTTACATAGGTTTTAAAAATATACTTAGAATTTTAAGTTATCTCTCTGGACCTTAGAAGTCATTGTGTTATATGACTCTAATTGCAGGTTTTTATCTGTTAAGATTCATTTGTTTATTATCATTGAAATGTTGTTAATTAAACATGACAAGAATGTAACAAGTATCAAAATGTAAGCGGTTGTTTTACCTAATTTGTGATTTCATTTTAATAGATCAACTTTGTAAAGGATTTAATTATACAATAAAATAATAGAAAATTTGTTTAAAACTATTAAAAGGAATAACTGAAGATAAATGCATTCCTTTAGGAGTTTTTGGCAGAAAAAAGAATTATTCTTAAGTGTCAAATGGATCTAATAGATCCTCCTCTTTCAGAATTTCTGTGACTCTTTCGTCTTGGGTTAACTCAGTTGTGGGAATCAACACCCAAGAATGTAGTAAGCGAGACATTGCATGTGGGAGTGAAGAAAGCACAAAAAGGCATTAAAAATATTGGGGGCATTGAGTAGGAAATTCAGCTGTTCTTACAAGGAGTCAACTATCTCATTATAAAACACTTTATACATTCTTAATTCTATAGCAGAATCAGGAACTATTTCTTCAACTCTGTGTTTTCTAGTCTCTCTCTCCCTCTCTCTCTCTCTCTCTCTCTCTCCATAACTGCTTTTGCTGGGACAAAATGAGGTGCTGGTGGGGAGCAGTAGAAAGAAATAACCCTATTAACTGAGTCCATGGTCCATTTAAAGTGTAGAAAGGAAACCTCTTGGACAGCAAGAGCTCTTAGGCAGTGAAAGGCTCTATGCATATTTAAAATGGGAGTAAGCAAAGTGCTAGAAGTACGTGCCATGCAAGAATGCCACTTTGGCAGGAAGATGGGTTAGATGCCTCACTGGAGTTTTCCATATTGAAGTTCTCTATTTTGATAGCACAGGTATTAGTTCATCAAATAGTGTGGTGGGATTATTGTTTGCTTATGCAAACTGGTTAGACGTGAACAATTGAAAACACAGCCAATAAAGAGCCGCAAGACAATGGCTTGTACAAACTAAATGACCTCAGCTTCGCAATAAGCCCCTTGCTGGGTTGCAGGCTTCATTCTCTTCCACGTAGTTCACCTGTGGCCTATTGAAATCTGGACAGACTCAACTTTCCTCAAAGAGTTGGATTACACTGTAGAGAAGACGTGTAGTGTTTGTCACCTGAGTGGTTCTTTGTCATTTATTCTCTATCATCTCTATATTTGTGCTCATGAAATACAACTTGACCCTTCTCTGCAAAACCCATTTTTTTTCCTACTTGATCATAGTTGAAATGACACAATGCCTGCTCATGTATTTCTCCCACAAAAGGATCCAAAACCACTGAGTATCATGGAAAACAAATTTTTATGACCTTTTCAAATGTTTGGACTTGTAACATCCTTATGTTGGACCTCTTTTTCACCTCTTGCCTGATTATCCATCGTCACCTTGACAGGAAGAATGTGTTTTCTTCTGTGATCTTCTCTCTTAAAATGAGCATGAAAAGAAAAGGCCACCTGTTGCCATTTAGAAGTATACAGTTTTTCTCTAAATCCACTTGACATTTCAAGGCTTCACATCTGCTACTTTGCAATAACATTTTTTTACGGACTATGTGGTTTCTAGAATGGTGTCATGTGGATCAAAATCCAGCCAGGGGTGAATGGTGTTAAAATTTCCTAAGCTTAAGGTTGTTTTAGGTTTTCATCTCCCATGGGGAAAGAGTACGTGATCATACTGTTCCCTTACGTAAAGTTACATGAAGCACATTCCTTCTCTTGTGCCGGGTTCCATCAGTTAGAAGTGACTGCCTGGATGACTGCATTGAGATTGGCTATTTATGGACAGCCAAGTAAAATAGTCCATGCCAATTTGGGATGTGTGTCATGGGTGAGGGATTGGGCAGTGTCCTGTACTAGTCATTCCTTCTTGAGAGGCTTCTTCCAGGATGCCATCCCTACCCCAAACACACTTACATTCCCAGCTGAGAAAGTAAGGTAGCCGTGGCATGCGGCACCCACTTCTGCTTAGCTCCTTAGTCCTGTTCCCCCTCCCTGCTCTCTTAGCCTGATGGATATTCAATCCCTGTGCATTTTCCAAACAAAGAGGAGCAATTACTGGCCTGGATTAAAAACCCAGGCAGTGTGATGTGTACTCATCAAGATAACTATCTGCAGCCCTTCTCCCTGGGGCCCAGTGGGGGATCTTAATAACCTAAGAGATTCAGGTTGCAGCAGTATTTGCTCTTGGTGCATTTTCAGAGGCCAGGATAATTCCACAGCCTGCAAATGAGGATAAGAGGCAGGTTGCAGGCTGGGCAGCAGTTGTGGGCAGATAAGAGCATGTTATTCCATTCCAGAGGTTAATGGGAATTGACAGTGTGATGGTGATTTTTCCAATCCTTTGTTCCCATTTTGACAGAGGATGTGGTCAGAGCCAAACTTAGGATCCTATTTCTAAGAACACCTGTTGCTTCATGGATCAAAGGTAAGAGATACTTCTTGGGAATGCCTTCTATTCTAATAGCACCGCATCTGTCTGTTGTATTCTGTCTGCATTCCTGGATTAAGCTTTCCTCTGGCTGAGCCTTTGGTCACCAAATGGCTAACCTTCTCTTTGCTGCCCATTGTTTTCTTGCAAAACTTTAAAAATATTTCTTTCTTTCTTTTATGTGTCTGAACAGGGTATGTAAGTGACAGAAATATATTTCAAGTCAACACAAATATCTCTGCCAGCTTTAGCAGAGAGCTCTGGGTAATAATAACCCATGATGGAGTCAAAGTTAAAGCGTATTTTTATATTTGTATTTAGGATGCAGTCAATCAGACACACTTAAATATACCCATTCAGTACCCAAGGCTCCTCTTTCTGCTTGGCTGGTGTCTGTATGTGAGTCCAAACCTGGCGAAATCCAGCCCCTGCAATTGTAAATGATTTGTATCCAGTAACTGAATAACTCACATTCATTTTCAGTAGATTTTTTTCCTCCAGTTTATCTGAATAGCTGCAAATGGATTCTATTATTTTAAAAATGAAAATATTTAGTGGACCAATCCATAATGTGACAGGTACCATTTAGCCTAAAGAAAGCAATTTACAATAATCAGGTTATTTCACCTGGAAAAAAGAAGAGGCATCTTGAGAAAATAAAAAGGCTTGTTGGCTCTGTTTTGACAGTGTTAGCATTGTGTTATTTGTTATCTACTATGATAATACCATATCCCATTTATTGAGTGCTTGCCATGTGCCAAGCATTGAGCTAATTTTGCATGCACGATCAAATTTAACCCTCATGGAAATTTCTGAGGTAGGTACAGATTTCTATTTGATGGATGAGGATCTTGACTTAGAGTGATAAAGCTACTTGCTGGAGGTCACACAACTAAGAGGTCAAACTAGGATTTGAACTTAGGTCTTTCTGCTTCCAGTGGTCATGTTCTTTCCTGCCTCCCAACAAAGCAACAGGCTTGGCCTTCAGACAAACAGTGCTGAGGAATCTCTTTCCAGTCTCTTAATCTCTCAGGCCTTCTCATTTTCCAGGACTTGCCTGAGATCTTGAATATGTGTCTGTAACAATAGTGAGCCCTTGCTGAGAAGGGTATAACTAGGGTGCATATGTCCTGGCTTCTAGCCCAAAACTCTTTCTGAGTTTGATCACCCCCCTGATAGGAGTAAGACCTTGGCAAACGATTTTCATAAGCCCTTCCTTCACCTACCCATACCTGCCGCTCTTCATCCCATCCTCTTTTGCTGTATGTTCATCTTCAGAGATTGTATTGCTCCTTGACATTTTAGTGCACATTGATTTGCTCTGTTTGTCATATTTCCCCAAATAGAACAGACTTCTCCCTGGAGAAAAGAGACTGTGTTTCATTCAGAGTTGTATCCTCCATATCTAGAAGAGTGTCCAGCCCTAGAAGACTCTTGCTAAATATCTGTCAGATAAATGAATGAACACAATGACCTTCACAAGGCTTACTTAGACTCTCCTTCACTTAGCATACATGAACAGCTATGGACACTTATGTGTTCTAGAAGCTGTGTATTTTTGTTTTATAAAAATGACTTAATACATCATTAATATAGCAATGTTTCGTATTCGGGATTTATCTGTCTACAAGCCCTGTCCTTTTGAAAGCTCAAGCCAATTTGCAATTAAATACACTTAAGAAATACTGCTCTAATTTATCATGCAGCATCACAGCACTTGAAAACGTCTCTTTCTCCCCCACCCTCTCAATATGCAAAAGGAAAAAATAATTTTTAAAAAATCTGTTCTGTTGCAGTGCTTCAGCTTTTTGCAAAATCTTTCAAACGTTCATTAAACTTAAGCAGAATGTGTATATTTTATCTCACATAATAGGCCAAGATTTCCCAAGTTTGAAAGGTATAGGGGAAACTCATGCTTCAGTGAGGTTTCATTGTCTTTAGAAGAGAGGAAAAATAAGAGTTCTAGGGTTTCCTGAGGTCTTCTGACCCTGGCTACTCCCCTAACGTGGCCGGGTGTTTAAGGATTGGGACTCGGGCTGTATCGCATACCTTCCCAGGAAGCAGTATTTACAAAGGTGCAAATGTTGAAGGGTTAAGAGAGTTCACGAGGTCTTGGTGCTGGAGGGAAACATGGGGGGAAAGCGTTTTTGTGCTGGTAATGTTAATCTAGGGAATGATTTTCCCGCACTTACATAAGGGGAAAAAGCTTTCTCCTTATTTCACAAAGCAAATGCATAACTAGTGATCTTCCTTGCATATGTATAATAAATGGCTCATTCTGAAAGGGTTTTCTCAGCCGAGGTTATTAGCCCTTTAGCTTTTGCGTCATCATGACTGGAGACTCCTTTGCCTTTTTCTTTTTTCACCTTCCCACAGTGAGCTTTCGCTGTGTGATTTCTTCGGAACGATCCAAATTCTCATTGACTCCTTTTACTTTAAAGTGTTTACCTAACAGCGAATGATCAATGTTGAGCTAAATAGGGAGCAAATCATCTGTATAGTTACATTTCTTTATATCTCTCAGCACATGTTTGCCTATTTTAAATGCTAACATGGCAGGCTATGTTGGATAAGCATTCTGGGGTGTCCATGTGTTCATTATTTTACAACATAAAGTGGAGATACTCAATCCTTGAAAATCGCTTTCTGAGATTGGATGCATCGTGTCTCCTAACTCATATTTGTTCTTAATGAAAAGGCATTATAGGAGGAATATTCTTGTTCTTGCTGGATCAACTCTTCACTATAAAAGTGAGTTAAAATATATTGACATTTATTCTTTTGGTAAAAGCTGTTCTGGAATGTGTGTGTGCATATGTGTGTGTGTTTAATATACAGCTGTTTACCAGTTAGATTGACTTCTTCGGAAAAGGTGTGGCTCTTTTACAAGAAAGTCAAGGGGTAAGGCCATGGCAACTCAAAAAGGCAGATCTGGATTTTAATTTTGACTTTAGTTTTCCAGCTTTGAACAAGTACTTAATCCATCTCTTCCTTGCCTTGCTTCTTCATCTACAAAATGGGGATGATGACAGCACCAGTCTTAAAATAGATTTGGTATGAAGTTTAAACAGTTGATCTGGGTAAAGCACTCAACACAAAGCTGAGCGCATAAGTCCTCAGTTTATGTTAACTATTGTTATTATTAATAACTCAGTTACCAAACGAATGTACAATGAAGAAGACCAGAGTTTGGAAAGGGATGGTCAGTGACCTGTGGGCCCTAATTAATTAATGTCACATCCCCAGAGAAACCTACTTTGAACCCCTGAGTTAGGGTAAGCAGCTCTGATACATGCTTTCACAGCACCTGTCCTTTTTTCTTTATCACATTTACCACAGTTTTAAACAATTATTTGTGTGATTACCCACTCAGGGCCTGCTAGGTGATGGAAGGGACCCCATCTATTTTGTTCACTGCTGTATACCCAGTGCATATTCCACAGTGCCTAGAACAGACGGTGTGCTCAAAACCATTCCATGAATGTATGGGTGTATACAACTAAGGTATGAGAAGCCCATATACCTTTGTAGATAAATGAATTAACTCTTCTGATTTCATCCAACTGCTTTAGCTGTTGTTTTTCAGTGTTCTGTGCTGAGTCTCCTTTGCTTAATGTCTAATTGTATTTGAACATTTTAGATGTGAAAGTTAGGAGTACGGATGGCAGATTACTCCACATATCCAAGTCCAGGCAGGAGAACTGTCTTATTGCTTGGTTACATCATCATTCTAGAGTTTGCAGCTTATAACTGGAGAAACATGGTCCTTAAAGCCTTGAAATTCGTTCCACCTTTGTGTTGTGCCTTGTGCTATTAAAATTCCCCTTTGGCGATGGCTTCTACAAGCATGCGGTGACTTGAGCATCTTTGTGCAGTTGTTTTCGGTACATTACTTTGTAGTAGAAACAGCATGTTTCACGTACATAGGGGCCTGACATAACCGTGAAGCTGGATGGATGGGACAGTGGCAAACTGGAGATATGTGACCCATTCGAGGAGCAGCCCCACTTTGTTCCTGTTCATTTTTGCCAGTGAGGGCCCAATATTACCAGATCTTTCAGTGTTTCAAGAGAAAACCACATCTACACATCTACATTTCTATGGGAAATTCTCCAATTTAAAAAGGTTATCAATTAATTAATTCATTTTTTAATAAAAAATTATGTGGTCCAAACCAACAGTTCTAATGACTGAATTCAGCCTGTGGGGAAAGTGTTTGGACAGTCGTGTCTGTACAGTCCCAAATCATTTATTGGTAAGTGGAAAAAAAAATAGTGTATTAAATAATGTGAAAAAAGCTACTCCAAAAATTAGCTGCAAAATGTTGGGGTGCAATAGATATAAACACAGGTTTTGGGTTCACATAGATCTGGGATTGAGTCATTAGCAGTGTGACTTATGAAAACTTACTTATCCTCTATGAGATTGTTGCCACTAAAATTCTTTGATTTCCTGGGGGTTTATTTAATAGAGAGGAATAAAAATTATATTGTATAAAATGCTCAATTTATTAACTTAAAATATATAGATCTAATAAAACTTGAGGCATCAAATTGAACATTTAAAACTTATTATGAATGCAATTAATTAAACTCATAGAATGGGCAAATTAGAATTTTAATGTGACTGAAACTTACAGTCAACAAAATAACTATAATTATAATGTTTACTAAATATTACTGTAATTATATGTAAACTATTCAAAATTATTAATGCTGTCATTTAATTTATTTCTTCATTATTTTATGTATATTTTTAAATACCTTTGTGGAGTTACAACAATATTTGTTTTAATTTAATTTGAAAATTATGCTAGAATTTATATTAATGTCTTCCCAGGGTTATAAAGGTCTTTATCATTCAAAAACCAAACAAACACTCAACGTCTTCTGAGACTGATCTATATTATAGGATCTGATTAACAACCAGCTGATTTCTGGCCTGTGTATGGTTGCTTGTCATTTGGCTAGGTCTCCTGTAAAACTATACTCTATTTGTTATATCAGTGGAATAGCTTTAATCCTGTGTCTTCCCTACGTGTTTAGTATTTGCAATTTGTGTGTTTTTTCCCCCAGAATGAGGCACTCTTTAAAAAGTTTTGCATGACTGGAGCCATATCTTCATTATCCTATCAATGATTATAAATTGCCCTAAATACTAATAAATACTACTTTTTAGCATTTTATTATACTCAGCTGGGTCTTCTGGCTCTCTGAAGATATTTGACTCACTAGTCATCTAAAATGTACTGTTAACCCTCTTTCTGTTTGGTCATTGAGTGTGACCACTGACTGAAGTTCAACCTACCTGTTTATTACCTATGACCCTAATGAATCTTTCCTAATTTGAGTTTAGTTCCAAAGTTCCCTGGCACTACTTGACTGACTCATAATTCCTTCATCTACCCTTCTTTACTTAGAAAGTATGTATCTACAACTTATGAACAGATGTAGAGAAGAATAAATAGAAGAAACAATACACCTACATGAAATACCCCTCTCATTATCAAAACCAATTAAAAAGAAAAATAGGCATTTATAGTCACTCTAGTTTTTGCGATAGAACTACCTTGTAGCTCACTTTGTATTAACTTTCCCCATTTGTTATCAGAATGGAATCATGACCTTTTGCAGACTCAAACTGGCTCTGCTTAGCCATAATTATTTTTCTCTTTTCAATGCTCATATTGGCTTAAATAGGTCCCTTTAAACTGGCTGTTTGTCACAATGTCCTCAAGAGTGCCATTGTTCTTTAGCAAAATCTGGATGTTTCGGGCTTTCCTGATACTACTCAGGGGATCAGTTACCCTCCGACACAGGGGATCAGTTACCCTCTGCAAATCCCAGTTTTCTTTTCAGGAGAAATATATCGGAAACCGATGTCAGGGCCCTAGAGATCCAAAGAGTTGATAGGGTCAAAATGTTGCTGGCACTGTTGGATCATTTTTGGAGGAAAAAAAATTGAAAAAAAAATTCCTTTTAGGAAAACAAGATTATTTTAATTTTTCCAATTTGGCTATTATATTACTCAATTGTCCTTTAAATGTGATTTCCTAATTAATTTTTTCCATATGAAAAAAATGTTATCCCTCAACCAAACTATAATTGTATAAGCTCTGTTACAATTTCTATATAGTTTCATATTCCGCCAATCTGTAGGCAGTTTTGGGAGTTATTCTTCAGTAGAATGACTCTATTAACACTTAGGGTTGTTGGGAAGTGTACGGAAGAACAATCACAATGCATATCGGAGAACACATTTGATAAATGGAAGATAATGTGATTAAGTATACATAACCCAGAGGCACACTTACCTACCATGCAAAATACTTCTTGCTTAGAAAGTAGAATTTATGTGTGAGCTGTAGAAGCTCTATTTAAAATGTACAAGTAATACACAGAAAAAAAAATTCACTTTTCCAAAAATAAATGCCTTCTATCTCTTTTGTATTGCTAATCCTCTATGTGACATTCTGTAGCTCTTTTAAATATTTTTGTATTAACATTGAAATTATCCATCTGGGTGATTTTTGCATCTGCTCGGGTATTAATAGTCTGTTCTGATCTGTCTCCATTTATGGAGGAGCTGTTATACCATCAAGGATTGGATGGTTTTGCCTGAAACCATTAGGAAAAAGCAGATCCAAAGGTTAGGTGACTCAGATATATTTGTAGCAACCATGGCCATAATCACAGCCAATTGTTTTTTGTAGCTGTTTTTTAAATCCAAAAATTACCGTGGGTGGCACTGTAAAGGCTGAATCTCCATCCTCACTTCTTTTGCATTACTGATGAAGCTGATTTTGAAAGAGGCCTCATTTTATTTAACTGGCAATCAAATCAGTCTCTCAACATATACCCATTATGTGGTCAAACCTATCTCGGGTGCATAGAGGCATATGTATCAAGGCATCTGTATCTTCAACTTAACATTGCCTTCTATTTTTTTTTATGATACATATTTCCAAAACCTAAAGGTTTCATGCCAAAACTTGTATCTTCTTTTGTCAGACTTGCCTGGCAGAATCTGAGGATGAGGGTTTGGTACCCTGCCTTCCCCACCCCTCCCCCAAGAATATGGACGCCGTGAATCGATTGGGTCTTGGGACTAATAGTTGTCATTAAATGTGTGTGTTTAATTGACAAAGCAATGTTATATGTAAAAGTTTAAGTTAATTAAATTTTAATCAGTTTTAAATGTGTTTTATATTTATTAAAAAAAAACTCTTTAAAAACTCTTTACTATTAAGGAGAAAGGGTACTAGTTTTGGAGTCAAAAGTTCTCGTTTTAAACTCAGATCTGTCTAGCTGAGATGAATTTGTTCTCTTTTCTGGGCCTTTGTGTTTTTCCCTCTGCACACAGGTAGGGAAAATGCCTATCTAATTGGATTGTAATGAGGATTGTATTTAATGAGATAAGATTTGTCAAAATGCTTTATGTACCGTGTATGAATACACAGATGTTTTATGAGTAAAAAGAAGGGATAGGGTACATTGGTCTTATGCCTGCTTAGACAGACACACCTAACAAGTTTGCTAACTGCAAAATGAAAAATTGTCATTGCAAAAAGAAGTATCATTTTTATGAGATGCCTTAGGAGTTTAGAGGAGAAAAAAACATGCTTTAGAAGTTAGGATGGTTAGGTAAAGCTGTATATAGGAGATGATAAGACTTAACTTAGGTTTTGTGGAGTTGCTAAGAAAGAAAGAGAAGAAAACAAAGGAACAGAAGCAAAGAACCCCTGAACATTTCAGGAC